>LPNX010372907.1:169449-188844 GCA_001517045.1 Pseudotsuga menziesii | reverse complement strand
CTAATTTGAGTTGACATCTTATTTTTGTAATATTTTATTATTTTTTACCAAAGACACATGCCAACTCTAGGATGAACACGAAAGGAGTTGCACATCTCTGTTTACTGGGTTGTAGAATGCGCCTCTTCAACACAATTACTCATATTTAATGGGGAAAAATAATTCCTAACATTATGTTTCTTCCTTGAATTGAAAACCACCTCAAATCAAAAATTTCAAACAAATAAACAAAAACAAACTCAAACATTTACCTCTAAATAATAATGATGAACTCCATTTTAGAAGAGTTTATTTGGATAGGTTGTTATGTTGAGCTGACATCAAACTTTACTATTATATTTTTTTACATTTTTTTAGTTGCATTAGTATTTGGTCTTAAAATTTTTGCGTTGTTGAGTTTCATTTTAGTATATAACTAATTTTAGCTCATTTTTGTCTAGTTATAGCCACATCTTTGTGTTAGAGAGAGATGGGAACTATTGTCACTAGTTCCAATATTGTATTTATATTGTATTTATCAAGAATGAGTGGGGAACAAGTCAATTATGTAAGTTAGAATTGACTCAAGTTAGCCTAAGAAAGAGGAGAACAACTTATATGTTAAGCTACGCCGTAATGAATCAAGGATGCTCTAGGATATGTGATTTGACTAATGGGGCAGTTCAAGTATAGAACTATATCTCCTATTTAAATGTTGATTAGTTTGTTAAGGGAATTTATTAGAAAAATATTTGTCTTTGTTCATATTTGTAATGATCTCTATGATGCCCTATTTATTTTCCAAATCTAAACTTCGACATTAGTCCTAAAGAATTATAAATTGTGGTAATTTGTACTTATTGTGAAAAGAAATAATCTTATAATGAAACTAACAGTGTAAGTTCACAATGATGAAATTGTTAAAGATGCGATCTATTATGAAACTTTGTAGAACTTGAATATGAGTGTTCTAATAAAGTGTAATTTATGATTTTTTTCATACATAGTAGATCATGGAAATATTAAGGTTTCTCTCAACTGGCATGCAATAAAACATTATATGTGGAATTCTACGTTTTTGCCTATTGCATTGTAATTGAGCCTAAATATTATGCATTCATATTAGAATTTTCCAAATTATGTTATCTTGGGATGATTCTATGTTGTATCTATGACACTTTTGGAATGACGGGTTAGCTCACATTCCTCACAACACAAATTAAGAGGTGGTAATGAGTATTTGATAAACTTACAATAATATTTTATTGCTTTCATAATATTTGGATGAAAGCACATGAAGTAAGTGACTTAAGCTGCAAAATTTGTTTGTATGAATTGCTATTTGGGAGTCCATCATTTCAATGAAATTTAAAAGAATAATATATATTTGTTTATATAAATAAAAATGTCTTTGTAATACTAATTGACCTTGACCAAAAATTTTTGTGTATAATAATCAAGTTTAGGATATATGAAAAGAGTATACACAATGTTTTAATGAAATTCCATATTCAAAATGTTTTACAAATTTGACACTTTTTTAGTTACTCAAATAAATGGGAGGGAAAGTTGTATTTTTGGCTTATTATTTGAGATAGCTAAATCTCTTTTACATTAAAAAAATGCAATTCATCAATCCAAAAGTGGAATTTTGATAAAGATTGTTTGACTGGATTTTGGTGATGGTGAACCAAAAATGTCAAATTCATATAATGTTTAAACTTCTACTAAAATGGTTTGGGATGTGGAGAAGGATCTTGAAAATCCAAGGCATACTCAAATCTATTAAGAAAGTTGTATAAATAAATAGAAAGTTATATAGTAAAATGTATTATTTAGTTTTATTAAGGAAAACTTTTTCAAATAGTTGGTATTTTGAGGTTCGATTATTTTTCTTTGAGGTGATGTGTTTTGCAATGGACGGTTGTATTTGATGCATTTTTTGAAGAAGCAATGTTAGAAAACAAGACCGCAAAGCAATAACATATATACAGTTAAATCAATAAACAAGATGCAAAACACATCAAAACACTACAGAGAGACACAGATATAACGTGGTTCACCCAAACGATGGGCTACATCCACAAAGAAATTGCCAGTCTTTTTATTACAGTCCAGAAAGATGAAGGGATACACCCTGCAGCAAAACCACTGCACTTCCTCTTCACGCCCTCACAGTGTCTCTTCCAATACAATACATTACCATACTAAATCGTTTTACAATACTTTCTTTTATAGGGGAAATACGATGGGAAAAATCTAGGGTTAACCCAATACCATGGGTCTGCAAAACTGTTGGCCAACACACATCCCAAAATGTTTTCTCGGGGGCTCCGCCCCCAAACCCCCATTTCTCGGGAGCGCTGCCCCCAAACCCTCTTTTTTGAGGTGCTTCCGCCAACCCCAAGGTAGGGGGAATGAGTGTACAGTACTCCTGGGTTATAATCACAACTGAATAATATCTCTGGATCTAGAATATTAGACTCCACAACCAACAATCTCCTACTTGGAGATTGATCACAACAACTCCACCGCTATTGCACTTGCTGGACTATGCTCTGGACCTTGGACTTGGAAAATTTATTATTTTCACCTTCATGCTTGAAGGCAAACAAAAACCGAGTAGGAACTCAATTTCTCTCTGGTTACTCCCTTTGTCAACATGTCTGTAGGATCCTGGCTAGTGTGTATCTTTTCCAGTTTTAACAGTTCTTCATCTAGAACAAATATTATGAAGTGGTACTTGAGTTGTATATGTTTAGTCCTTGAATGAAAGGCTGAGTTCTTTGCAAGATGAATGGTACTCTGGCTGTCAATGTACAGCCTACTATCCTCCTGCTTCTTACCTAATTCTACCATGAACCTCTATAACCAAATCATCTCCTTACTAGCCTCTGTAGCAGCAGCATACCCTGCTTCCGTTGTTGAAAGTGCAACAGCCTGTTGCAGTTTTGAAATCCAACTTACTGATGTTCCACCTACAGTAAACACATACCCTATGGTTCTCCTCCTGCTGTCTTTATCACCAGCCATATCTGCATCAACATATCCCTGTAGAACAGTGTTTGAACCTCCAAAACATAATGCATGAGAAGTGGTACCTGTCAAATACCTAAGAATCCACTGTACTGCTTTCCAATGCTCTTTACCTGGATTATTCATATACCTGCTCACAACTCCCACTGCATGTGCAATATCTGGTCTTGTGAACACCATGGCATACATTAAGCTCCCAACCACTGATGAATAGGGTATCGTGGACATGTAATCTATCTCTTCCTGTGTCTCTGGACATATATCCTTGTTGTGGCTCACTCGCAGCAATTGGATTCTTTTTATAGTCTCTGGACCAACTATCTCTTCGCTCACAAAAAGGTATGGCCCTCCGGTGAAGAGTAGGCACCACTGGTGAAGATCCTTGGACCAGGTTCCACTCTAGGTAATAATATAATTTATCTATCGCTCAACGGCAATCAATCATGTTCGAATCAATAACAACTATCAATACATATCCCACAATCTTATTTCTAACATACGGTCTTATCAATAGGATTCACCTCTATATACGTTTGATTTCGTTACCTCTTTCGTTTCGGAGCTGAGTTCAATTTTTTTGGGTCCCCTAATTTGCCTTTGTTCACTCTATCTCCACCTTATTCCATTTGGGTTCTTCACTCATTTACGTGAATTGAATGCTTTAGTCCTTCTCTGCCCCCTTGTGATTCGTTACTAGGCTTCTGGAGGGGCCTGTTTGAATAAGCTGATAACTTAAAGTAAGCAGTCCTCGCTTGAAATGGCTCACCAAAGGTGTACTGACTGGTTTTGCATTCTACATTCTAAACCTCTGCAAAACCTTTTCTATGTACTCACCTTAAGACAACATCAATTTGTGATTTTTCTTGTCTCTTGTTATTCTCATACCAAGGATTAGCTTTGCGGCACCCAAATCCTTCATCGCAAATGATTTATCTAGTTTTCTTTTGAGCACATTTATATCCTGCATGTTAGACCATGCAACAAGCATGTCATCCACATACAATAACAAGATAATATATCTTCCATTATCTAGCCTCTTGAAATAAACACAGTGGTTAGAATGGCATCTATCATAACCTTGTTCTGTCATAAACTTATCAAATTTTAAATACCACTGCCTTGGAGCTTGCTTCAGGCCATACAAGCTCTTCTTCAACCTGCAAACCAAATTCTCCTTCCCTTTGACCTCATACCCTTTTGGCTGCTGCAGATAAATCTCTTCCTCCAAATCCCCATGGAGAAAGGTCGTTTTTACATCTAACTGTTCAAGATGCAAATCTTGTACTGCCACTAGACTTAAAATAGTTCTAATTGAAGTCATTTTAACAACAGGAGAAAATATTTCATCAAAGTCTATACCTTTCTTTTGTGCAAACCCCTTTACAACAATTCTAGCCTTGTACCGCTTCTTTCCTCCATCTTCTTCCTTCAACCTGTAAACCCATTTATTCTACAATGCCCTATTTTTTGCAGGCAACTTAACCAGATCCCAAGTCTGGTTTCTTACCAATGAGTCCATCTCCTCATCCATGCCTTGCTCCCACTTATTTCTAGTTTCTACTTGCATTGTTTCTTCAAAACATTCTGATTCACCAAAATCAGTCATCAATAAATAATACAGTGAAGGAGAGAATCGTTTAGGGGGTCTACTTAACCTGGTAGACTTTCTTACAGTTGTAGGAGTTTCAGGTTCCTGCTGCTGCTCTTGATTTTTTGGTGCTTTTGGAACTTCATTTTCTTTGATTTCATCAAGCACTGTGTACTCTGTGTTTTCCTTTTCTTCTTTCTTTCCCTGCAACTGATCTTTGTACATGACCTTTTCATTGAATACTACATCTCTACTCCTAATGATTTTGCGATTTTTAAGATCCCATAAGCGATAACCAAAATCATCAACCCTGTATCCAATAAAGGTACATTTCTTCGATTTAGCTTCAAGCTTTGTTCTATCATCTTTATCAATATGGACAAATGCTTCACAACCAAAAGTTCTCAGAAATGAGTATTTCACCTGTTTGTCTGTCCATGCCTCCTCTGGAATGCCACCATCCAAAGCGCTTGAAGGCCCTCTATTTAAAATAGACAACAGTGTTTACAGCATCATCCCAAAACTGTAAGGGCAACCCTGCATGCAATCTCATACACCTTGCACGCTCCATGATCGTTCTGTTCATCCTTTCTGACACACTATTTTCTTGGGGTGTTCCAGGGACTGTCTTCTCTCTGCAAATCCCATTGTGTGAACAGTAACTGTCAAACTCCTTGTTGCAGTACTCGCCTCCTTTATCAGATCTGAGACATTTCAAACTTTTTCCTGTCTCATTCTCATCCAAAGCTTTTCACTTCTTAAAATTATCAAACACGTCAGATTTTTTTCTAATGTAATAAACCCAAGTTTTTCTAGTTGCATCATCAATAAAAGTAACATAATAACAAGAGCCACCAAGAGATTGTACCTGAGCTGGTCCCCATACATCTGTATGGACAAGCTCTAACTTTTCACTCTTCTTTTGTTTCCCAACCCTGAGAAATCTAACTCTCTTATGTTTTCCATAAACACAGTTCTCACAGAATTCCAAACTTCCCCGCTTTAGATCAAGAAGCAGTTTCCTTGAGTGGATAATTTGCATCCCCTTCTCACTCATGTGGCCAAGCCTACGATGCCACAACACCGCACCTGTTTCTGTGGAAGCTACAGAGATAGAATAATCAGTATTATGAGGACATAAATATAACGTACCTATTAGTATCTCCTTTTGCAATTACCATTGATCATTTAGTGATCTTCCACCATGTTTCTCCAAACATACACAAACAACCGCTATCTCCCAATTGCTCTGTTGAGATCAAATTTCTTTTCATAGCAGGAATGTGCCTTATATCCTTTAGTATCCATTCACTTCCATTATTTAACTTAATCCGTACCTTACCCTTTCCAACAATTTTACATGGTTCATCATCCCCCAATAGCACATGCCTAAAATCACCTTGAACATAATCATGAAAGAATTTCCTATGGGGTGTAGCATGACATGAAGCCCCTGAATCTACTACCCAGTAATCACTAGTATTATCTCATGCAAGAATCAAAGCATCTTGTAACACATCACCTGCTACATTTGATTCTTGAGTAGTCTCTTGCTGTCTATCTCTTTTTTTCTTTCGAGCTCTGCAGTCTTTCTTCAGATGTCCTTTCTTACCACAGTTCCAGCACTCTATTTTTCTGAATCTAGACTTGGATCTTCCCCTTTTAGACTTGCCGCAATTTCCTGGGCTCCTTCCTCTCTCGTTTTGTCTCCCTCTGCTCTCCATGGTCAACGCATTACTTGATGTATCACCTATGCTTTTTCTTCGCATTTCCTCGCTAAGAATAACACCAACAACATCATCAAACATGATCATGAAATAATTTCCTATGGGGTGTAGCATGACATAAAGCCCCTGAATCTACTACCCAGTAATCACTAGTATTATCTAATGCAAGAATCAAAGCATCTTGTAACACATCACCTGCTACATTTGCTTCTTGAGTAGTCTCTTGTTGTCTGTCTCCTTTTTTCTTTGAAGCTCTGCAGTCTTTCTTCAGATGTCCTTTCTTACCATAGTTCCAGCACTCTATTTTTCTGAATCTGGACTTGGATCTTCCCTTTTTAGACTTGCCACGATTTTCTAGGCTCCTTCCTCTCTCGTTTTGTCTCCCTCTACTCTCCATGGTCAACGCATTACATGATGTCTCACCTGTGCTTTTTCTTCACATTTCCTCGCTAAGAATAACACCAACAACATCATCAAACTTAAGAGTGTTTGAACTAGGGACAAAGTTACTTACATCCATGGTCAAGATATTCCATCTTTTTGGCAATGAGCACAAGGTTAGAAGATCCCTAACCTCATCATCAAAGTTCACTTTTATAGAACTTACCTGACTGGTAAGTGTATTAAACTCATTTAAATGGTCAGCAACAGATCCACCTTCCGACATCTTCATATTAAATAAACGCTTCATTAAAAACACCTTGTTAGAAGCCGAGGGTTTTTCATAGAGCTTACTCAATGCGCTCATCACACCCTCTGTTGGTTTTTTTTTCGAAATATTGAAGGCCACCGATGAAGCCAAGCAAAGCCGTATTGTTCCCGGTGCCTTTCTGTCAAGAACCTCCCATTCTTCATCCTTCATAGCCGTAGACTGTTTTTCTTTTTCGCCCAACAACAGGTACAGATCCTTCTGGTACAAATAGTCCTCCATTTGCATCTTCCATAACTGATAGTTTTGGCCATTAAATTTATCGACCCTAAACTTTCCTTCTTCCGCCATTGCTCCCACTCGAACCAAAAACCCTTCTTTCCTGTGAGTTTACCAACCAAATAGACCTTTTGGCTCTGATACGAATTGTTAGAAAACAGGACCGCAAAGCAATAATAGATATACAGTTAAATCAATAAACAAGACGCAAAACACATCAAAACATTACAGAGAGACACAGATATAGAATGGTTCACCCAAACGATGGGCTACGTCCAGAAAGAAATTGTCAGTCTTTTTATTATAGTCCAGAAAGATGAAGGGATACACCCTACAACAAAACCGCTACACTTCCTCTTCACGCTCTCACAGTCTCTCTTCCAATACAATACAATACCATACCAGTCGTTTTACAATGCTTTCTTTTATAGGGGAAATACAATGGAAAAATTCTAGGGTTAACCCAATACCATGGGTCCACAAAACTGTTGGCCAACACACATCCCAAAAGTTTTCCTCGAGGGCTCTGCCCCCGAACCCCAAGGAAGGGGGAATGAGTGTACAATACTCTTGGGTTACAATCACAACTGAATAATATCTCTGGATCTGGAAGATTAGGCTCCACAACCAACAAGCAAAGTAGGGAAAACTTTAGGGGTGAAATTTTGCCAAATGGCTAATTTTTGGGTTTTTTTCTATTCGCCAAAATTTACAAGTTTCAGTGTAAATTGTATGTTTCATATTTAATATTCGCCTACGGATCTATATATATGTTTTTTTCAATCCAAAATTATAGCCTAGAATACTATACTTATACTTAAGTATACTATTATAATCCTTAAAAAATACCCTCAAGCAAAGTCAATTTTAGTGGTTATTGACACCAAATTTAAAAGAGTATTTAGAGAAAAAAAAATGAAGTTTTAGACATGGAGTAGTGACACTACAAACTATCTTAAGATTAGATGTTTGGCCTTCTCAACATATGGTGCATGAATTAGAAATTAATTTTCCAAAAAGTTTTAATGGTTTAATATCTTCATTGTATGTGGTGACATGAGTGAGAAGTAGTTAAATTATTATCTTCTATTTTTTTAATAATATTTTATCTACATTCAAACATATTTATCCACAATTCCTATATACATGAAAATATATAGTATAAATCCATCAAATTACACTTATTTCAAGTACAAGTCATAAAAAAAATTATATAATACATTGATTTTGCAATTATTATGTGTAGTGATTTCAATAATAATACTCTCTCTATAAAGGCTTAAGCAATGATTTACAAGAAGCCATATTTAAAAAATAATACAGGGCAAAAAGTGCAAAAAAATAGGTAAAAAATGAACAATTACATTGATTTTAAAAATCAATAATATAATGTAAACTATCTTATAAATATATTAATAAAAAATAATTTAGTATATATAATAAAGTTGTAAAAAATATTTTAATTAATAATATTTTAATTGCATAATATTTAATAATAATAAATTTTATTGATTAAAATATACAAAATAATCTGATATATTATTGAAATAATGTTATATGAAAACAAATATTTGTTGATTATTAATTTAAACAATGATATTATGTAAACATGCTATGCACCTACCTCAATAATGATATATGTGATCTCATAATTATGATTTGCATATTTGCATATTTAAACAATGATATTATGTAAACACAAAACTATTTTGTATATTGGCTAAAAAGGTAGTTATATCTGATCTCATAATTATGATTTGCATATTTAAAATAAATAAGAGAGTCGTCGTGCTTTCGAATGTTTTTAATAAATTTAAAATATAAAAAATTGAATATTTAAAAATATAACATATTTTTTTGGAATGGACTTTTCTATGTTTGTTTATATTTAAATAGATTCGAATTATTTCAAATAAGATGAAGTCTTTCCGCACTTTATATTTTAAATTATATAATCTGGGTTTAAGCTAACTACCATCTTGATTTAAACTAGTCAACACAAACAACCAACTTTTGATAGGTAACAATACCATCCATGTCTCCTTTATTTTTACTGTCACTCTTTTGTTTCTACTGAAGTATCTACAATATTTTGCAAATATGCCCTTACTCCTTTGTCTGTCTACGTTACTCCGGGTCGAGCCCGAGAAACTAGTCTTATAGCTAGTAGAGCTCCATTATTTCATTTATATATATTTAGCTGTCGCCCCCAGAAGAGAAGTTGAAGTTGTAGAGATGAGAATGCAGGCGAGGTCGGGCCATTGCAACGAGAGGGTATGTTTTAGGGGTCGACAACCCAAACGTCTCGCCCATATCCAAGTCCTCGGGCCTCTGTCCATCAGGCAGACACCAGTGGAATCCGTGGATCAGATTGGCCAAACCCAAATGAACTACTTTCAGTCCCAGATTATACCCTGGGCACATCCTCCTCCCGGTCCCGAATGGCAGGAGCTCGTAATCTCCGCCCTTCACGTCCAACGCGCTGCCTTGGAATCTCTCTGGTCGGAACTCGTCGGGCTTCTCCCAAAAACCGTCATTTCGGGCGATAGTCCACACGTTAACGTACAACCTCGTGTTTGCAGGAATGTCGTAACCGCCGACGTTGCAGGGCTCCGTGGAGAGACGAGGGACGAGCAAGGGAGCCACAGGGTGGAGCCTCATCATTTCCTTCACAATCGCCTGAAGATACTCCAACCCGGGAATGTCCTTCTCCTCCACCCACCGCTCTCTGCCCACAACTCTGTCCAGCTCTTCCGTCGCCTTTTCGAAGGTTTCCGGTTTTTTCAGGAGCTCGGCCAGCGCCCATTCCACGAGCGTCGCAGAGCTCTCGGTGCCGCCCGCTATAATGTCCTGCACATAGAGCACAATTCAAAGAGTTCAGAGAATTAAAAAAGATTTGTAATGGCATAAAAGAGCATCGAGACGAGAAAAGTTGTAAGAGCATATATGCCTGTGTGAATGCTTTGACTTTGGTTCGACTCAGATTCAGCTGCGGATCGTCGGCTTGCTGCAGCAGAACGTCTACCATATCCTTGGCCACATAATTCTCTACGCCCTTCCTCCGCCTTTCGTGCTCTTCCAACACTTCCTCCAGGAAAACATCCAACCGCTTGCTCAGCTTCTTCATACGCCTGACGTAGCCCTGGAGGTCCAGCCAGCCCAGCCACGGTATATAGTCTCCGATATTTAAAACCCCATTCAGCACAAACAGCTCCTCCCACATCTCCCTGAATTCCGCCGGATTTATCTTGTTCCCCGCCTTTTCGTCTAAGTACCTTCGTCCCAAAACCATCCGAGAAATTATGTTATTGCTAACATTAGTCGTCTCTTCCCGGATTTCTATAGAGAGGCCCCGCCTGCAGGTATCGAACACCGAAGCTATCATCCGGGCCACCTCTTCTACTCTGATATACTCGAAGGATTCGAGCCGCTTGGCGCTGAAAAGCTCCATGAGGCAGAGTTTCCTTCCGAGGCGCCAGAGCTCTCCGTAAGGAGACCAGGTGATGTCCGAGTAGTTGTAGACGGTGTGCTTCCCGGCAGCTACCCGTGGACGGGAAGCGAAGATGAGGTCGTTCGTCTTGAGAAATTGTTGGGCCATTTCAGCCGTGGAGGCGACCACGCATGGCGCGGACCCCAGTCTCATATACATCAGTGGGCCGTACGTTTTGCAGAGTCGATCCAGGGACCTGTGGGGCAGTTTCCCCATGAGATGCAGGTGCCCGATTATGGGCCAAGCACGGGGACCAGGCGGCAATTTCACAGAGGGGCGTAGTCGCCTGTAAATCACGTAAGCGGATACGATTGCCAGTGTGAGATAGCCGAGAATTCGCATATCTGCAGTGGCAAACGCCCGCTGTAAATCCATGGCAGAGTAGAAGATCACAACTCTCAACACTTACAAAGTTGCTGCATAAACTGAGCTACTCTCGGCAGAAGTGTGGTTATATAGTAGAAAAATGGAACAAGATGCGTGTATAGGCCCGACTTTCTCTGCACTTTCCAAAGCTACTTTCCACTTTAGAAATATGACCGGAGAAACTTATAAGCAATTGTTGAAGAATCTTAAATGGTTAAATATAACCCTTCGTGTGCAGAGGATTATGGTTAAAAATCGTGGTCGAAGTCTTTGCATAGACCTGGTTCCACCTTTTGAATGAGAGTTCCACTTACTAACATCAAATCATCGTGATAGAAAATTTTCTTTAAATCAAATCATCATAATTTATAATCAAACATCAAATCATTATAATTTATCAACAAATTTTCTAATGATGTTATTGTTTTTATTGTGCATACTATTACCGATTTTCTTGATAGCAAATTTTCTTTAAATTTCCTTTGAATGAGAGTTCCACTTACAAACATCAAATCATTATAATTTATCAACAAATTTTCTAATGATGTTATTGTTTTTATTGTGCATACTATTACCGATTTTCTTGATAGCAAATTTTCTAATGATGTTATTGTTTTTATTGTGCATACTATTACCAATTTTCTTCATGTCTCTCAAATATGTAACTTGATGGAATTCTTAGTGTACTAAATTGTTTATAAACGCTATAATATTTCTAGAATCTTTTGTCCTTCCATCAATTTATATAGTTACTTATTTATTTTGATTATAGTATTTTACTATATAATTTGTAGAAACAATGTACCTTTACATGATTTTTATATATTGTCTCAACTTGATCCATAATCCATAATGGTAACATTGTCCAATATACTCCATCAGTTTAGTTATTCCCCAATATTTGACCTTAACTCCATCTATGGAAAATAGTCCTAGATAATGTATAGACAATGCATAGTGTCCAACTATGAAAGTTGTTTCAATTTCCGTACTTTGATTTGATGTTTGTAACTTGAGGGAATCTCAAGGTCATATTTTTTCTCATAGTTGTAGCAATATTTCCTTCCTCAAGTACATAAAAGTTCCATGCATCTCTAAAATTTTCTTCTGACTTTTTGACTTATGGTTGATATTACCCTATAACATATATTTGACATGTCAATGTCCCGTATTCCTTGTCCACTATCTTGACTCCCTAAAGGTATATTTGATTGAAACATATGAATATAGAGTAAGATCTTTGTTTTTTACAATATGCTTCTCATTGGAAGTTCTCTTGTTCAAAATTCCAATAAATACCATGGCTATAACTGAAAAATAGATACACATAGATGCCATAATTTTTTTATACATATTCCAGCTGAAGTGTTCTTGGAACTCTTGGGAAGCTATCAATGTGTACTAACCCATGCCCCAATCCATTGTGTTGATTACATCATTTTCAACTCCAATAATTGTATTTCCATTCCAAAAATGGAAAGTTTTAAATTGTCCTTACTCAATGCAAGCTAGTAGCGTATCAATGGGGAAATCATCCTACCTTTTAGTTGTTTATAAATACAAAACCCATATTTCTATGCTTAAATATTGTTAACAATTAGTCTTTTATTTCTTTGACGTTTAAGCATCTCAAGACAAGAATGGAAAATGGTTATTTGTACTTTTGAACAAGCGAAAAATTATCCACCTTGAAAAATGGGTAAAGAGTCTCCAACCTATGTTTTGAAGAAACATATAGGTGTTGCATGAATTAGAGTTCTAAAATCACTATTTTAGGGATCTACAAGTGTAAGTTATTTCCAATAAGCATCTATGACTTGATATGGCTCTTCTTCAAGGGATACAGGGCATTGCCTCCAATTGTATATAGATTCCTACAAAATAAAAAAGGGTGAATTTGAAGCTATACTTTTTTTAATTTTAGAAATGGGAAGCACAATAGACAAATTACAATCCTAACTAACAGTCCTAAAACTTTGGTCTTCCTAGAACCTTAGGACAGATGTAAAGGCCAAATCCTAAAGCTTCCTACCAGCCCTCCTAACTCACACCAAGACATCCCCAAAACCCAAGTTTTGACCCCTCTAAGACTTCGACCTTGATTAAGCCCTACTCATAAAGTTTTCCTCTTTAGGAAAGACCTACAATCATCAAAATAAATCGGCCTTCCTAACAGTCTTAGTCACCCTTGTTTAAGTTAGTGCAGCTACGAGACCCATTCTCAGAGAGGATGGTACCCTAGTTAGTTGACTAGAGTAGAGTAAGACCATATAAGGTACCTAGGGCCCACAGTAGCCTCCTGGGGTTCTTGGTATGAGATCAAGCAGGTGGATGCCAAGTAAAGCCCCTAGCATGTGGCTAGCTCTATATTCCTCTAGGGTATTCTGGTCTGGGACCACAGACGCAATGTCAAAGTAGAGCCTGTAGGTAGAGGCAGATATTTATTCTAGTCTGGGACTAGGGACATGATGTCCAAGTAGGTCCTGCAGGTAGTTGATCAACTTTCAATGTGAGAGTGAAGCTCAACTTAGTACGGAGAACCATTCTCTGAGAGAATGAAGGACCTGATCATGTTCCAAGGGTTGATCAACATGATTCAGTGTGAGACTGAAACTTTGCCTAGGGATGAAATCCATTCTTTAAGAATGGAATATAATGGTGTGTGATGCCCCCTCTCCTAATCTGTTATTTCTAGGTTTCTCCTTAAGGGAATGGCCACCCCTTGACGATGTCTGTAGCACCTAATCCTTAGGAGTAGTGTTGAGGAGCTAAGGATTGTACCATTTATTTGAATCTTTCCATTATACAATGATGTCCAAGTAGGTCCTACATGTAGTTGATCAACTTTCAATGTGAGAGTGAAGCTCAACTTAGTACGGAGAACCATTCTCTAAGAGAATTAAGTACCTGATCATGTTCCAAGGGTTGATCAACATGATTCAGTGTGAGACTAAAACTCTTCCTAGGGATGAAATCCATTCTTTAAGAATGGAATATAATGATGTGTGATGCCCCCTCTCCTAATCTGTTATTTCTAGGTTTCTCCTCAAGGGAATGGCCACCCCTTGACGATGTCTGTAGCACCTAATCCTTAGAAGCAGTGTTGAGGAGCTAAGGATTGTACCATTCATTTGGATATTTCCCTTATACAATGATGAAAAAATATATAAAACAATGTACCTCAAGAGAGAGAGAAAAGTTTATTGGTTCCGTTGATCCCTAAAGGAGTCATTTGCCTACTTTTTATGGTTCACCTTATCATGTGGGTATGTGGGTCATTATGACCCACTCAGTTGACATTTGGTCCTTTACCTTACTTGGTCCTAGAACTCTTACTTGTGTGTACCTTTGTTTAAGATGACTCCTACTTTATGGCTTTTATCCTAACTGTATTTATCTTATGGTTTTATTAAAGGACCATTGGACCAATTATTGTTATGATTACTTTATGTTTTATTAAAGGACCACTATTTAATTTATGTTGGACCTTTTACCTTTTGACCTTATTATAAAACCATTAACATTTATTTTATGGTTTTATATAATGCCATTTGGACCTTTTGTTGTTTTACCTTTACACCTAAAGTATTTTATGACGATTTTTTATTTGTCTTACTTACGTTATATAAGACTAAGTTTTTCTTCAATTGTGTCATCATCAAGTGAAGTATCACTTCTTGTCCATGGATGTTCTTCTCCCGTATTTTCTTTTATCTTTCTGCGCGTGACAACTGTTGACTCTCACTCCTCCTTTAGCATGACAGGTCTACCCGAATCTTCCACCGTGACTCTTGGATCCTACACTATGACTATGCAACCATCCATGTGCTTTTTATGCATGAGTGTTCTTTTTTTCGAGACGACCCTTCCTACGCGAATAGGATAGCACCTCGTTTCTTCACAGTGTGAATACATGCGTGATTTCTCAGCGGCCCGTATGACTAGGTCTTACCTCCTCTACTCCACATGACCACTCCTTGCGTGACTGGTTTCTTACCCGTGGGTGACTGCCTTCTTCTATATGACTCGTGTATCTTCTGTTGCAGCTGACCGTGACTTGGACTGAGTCTCACCTTACTCACACTCTGCGTGTTCTTTCTTTGAGTGGTTCACCTTCTCACACTCTGCGTGTTCTTCCTCTGAGTGGCTCACTGTACTCTCACTCTGCGGGTTCTTCCTTTGCATGTTTTATCTTGCTCACACTTATGCGTGACTGTTTGTGTAATCTCCACCTGCATGCACTTTAGCATCTACGTGAATATAGACTATGAGTGTGAACCCACCTGTGTATTGACACCAGTGCTATCTCTATTACTTGTGGCCTCTATCCTAGTGTGGTTTTATTTACACATGCGTGACTTCATTCCTACTCAATGTTATGTATCTTCACTAAACTGTGTAAGTAACTATCTATAGCGTGACTGCGTGTATAATTGTGCTGCTAATTTTATTGAAGAAATGAGGTCTGGTTACTTCTACCTCAACTCTCTCTGAAGGTACACAATTTGTTTACCCATATTGAGTTGTTCCTTCGGTGACATGATCAAACTTAAAAGTATCTAAGTATAAGGATGATCCAAATAATAGTTATTAGTCTTTAGTACCGTTATCTTCTATTTTTCTATATATCGCATTTGTTGAAAAATCTCAATGATCAACTTTAATGCACTGACCAATAAAGCGTTAAAGTTATACTAACTTTAACGTAGTGACCAATAGAGTATTAAATTTGAAATAGATGAAAATTATGTTTAATTTTATTGCAGATCAAATTTATTGCAATAAGTACTATTTTAAAATTTAACCTTGTGTTGTTTATGCATTGAAGTATGTTGAGTATATAGTTTTCATTGATGTCAAAGGTCTTCTTGAATGACAAAGGAATAACCAGTGGATATGATGACAGGACAAACTTAGTGAAAGACTAAGGTAGTGATGGCATGGCATGGCATAGTTGAGGATGTGGCATGACACATATGATGACATGGAATATGATGGTGTCCTAATGATGATGTCATAAAATAGTGATGGCATGGCATGACATAGTTGAGGATGTGGCATGACACATACGATGACATGGAATATGATGGTGTCCTAATGATGATGTCATAAAAGTTCATTTATAACAAATGCAATGGATGAGATGGACAGGGATTATAAGACACCATGAATGACTGATCTAAATACTTCCAAGACAATGTCGACCGTATGATGTAAACAATGGTTAATGAAACAAAGAACAGAGGTCAAGTGGAAGTAGAGATGCAGCATGAGTGACAAAGCTAGTTAGACAAATGAAGAGTGGAAATACAAAAGAGTGAAATGAACAGGAGATAGAGTATATGTCGAAGAACAAAGAAACTATATTTGCAAGACTGTTTATAAAATTATTTAGAGAAACTATATTTGTGAGAGTGTTTATAAATTCCTTATAATCAGAAGCATGATGAAATTCTCTGTGTATATAAATCTTCAAAATTGTTAGAAACAGTCGTAGAGGATTTCCGCAAAGAAATCGTGCATATCTGTAAACGTCATGGTGAGAGCCACATTCAATCTAAAATCGACGTCAGGAAGCATCCCACACGAGATCTGATGATTAAGGATCAGATTAGACGACTTATATTATTCCCGCACTAGATACGATGGTTAAGGATTAATCCCGACAATTAGGAGAAAATTCCAAAGTTCCACAAAAGATCAAGATCAGACGACTGAGCTTAGTTTCGCTAAGAGAGATCGACCGTGCAGAAGAAAAAATGTGGAAAGGGAATTGCAGAAATAAGGTTTAAAGATTCTATGAACCTGCAATCCGCAATCTGAAAGATCGAAGGTCAGGAAAGACTCCACTAATATCGACAGTGTGAAATAAAAATTGTGAAAAGAAGCTTGCAGAAAGGAGATTGTGGAAATAATCTTGTGGAAAGGAGATTGCGGAAAGAAGCTTGTGGAAAGGAGCTTACAGAAAGAAGCTTGCGAAAAGAAGCTTGCAGAAAGGATTTTGGGAAAAGGAGCTTGTGGAAAGGAGATTGCGGTAAGAAGCTTTGTGGAAAGGATATTGCGGAAAGAAGCTTGTGGAAAGGAGATTACGGAAAGAAGCTTGCGGAAAGAAGCTTGCAGAAAGGAGCTTGTGGAAATTCGAGATACGATTTGATGAAATCTTACGTTTCCGCATCCCGCATCCAGCAATCTGGAGATCGACGCTCATGGAGAATCCCAATGGAGATCAATGTGGGGAATCGTTGAAACAAAAGCTTGGTGTGAAAATGCGATTTTAAGAGGAAATCTATTTGTTAGATTGACGGACCGGAGAGACTCAAAATTAGATCAACCTCCTGGATTGATTGTGGAAGCACTAAAATACGTTAAGATGAGATGCGGAAATCAATTATGAGGTGCATCCATAAATGGTAAAGAAGAATGTCCAACATGAAACTCATAGATGGAAGGTGAAGCCATGTTTTGTGAGAGAAACGTGTACAGATGAGCCTACGATGAGGATATCCCACAGAGAGGTCGCAAAGGAGGAAAAGAATCCCACAGGCATGAGAAAAAGAGAAGACCGAAGGTCTGAAGATAGAGTATTCCCACTGATAGAGGAGAGGAAGTCCACAGGAATTGGTTTGACGAATCCTACGATCATAGAAGAAGGGAGCTCGTAGATCAGAAGTGATCAAGAAGTTTTTAATTAATTGTTTAATTAAAAATCGTTAATCACAGATTGTTGAAAAGTTGTGACTATCAGATTTGAAAGGGCATGATTGTGAAAGGGTATGTTTCCAGAATAAAGAGATGCATCTGTAGGAAACATGAAGGTACTTATAGACTGAGGTATGAGTGAGAGAAGTGTTTCAGTGTGTACATCAGAAAATTAGAAACAAAGACAAGTGGGTGAGACAGAGATTGGAGGGAAAATAAATCTAGCATATTAAAAAAAACATAGTAGGGTGGCAGGGTGGCGCTAGGGCAAGCAACAATCCTGTAGGGGGTTGTTTCCTCCTTTCAACAGAAGCTGGTAAATAGGGTGTAGGAGCATCCTGTCAGTCATAGTTGACAAAACAGGGTATCGTAGCATCCTTTCAGTAGGAGCTGATAAACTAGGGGGTCGTAGCATCCGACGTGGAGGTTTTCCATTGCCAAAGTGAAAACGCATGCACACGTCCAAGTGCGCATGCACGTTCTTATTTTTTTTCCACTAGCGCACTCCCATTGCATCATAAATAGGTAGCAGCTTCTTGCGGGCACCCTAAATTGTTCATGTTTTTCTTGTACCATAATTTATAGACAATTCATTTTTCATCCACAGGAACACTTGGAATTTGCATATATTTTCTCACTTAAAATCCAAACATACATGCCTTGGTTCCTTTCAATTCATACAAGTAACTCTTTACACTATCATACATACTCTTTTAATCAACATTTATCCTATACATTGTTCCATGACAAAGGAAACATGCAAATGTTGCTTGAAGTTTTTCCCATCCACAACAAAACAAATGGTTTTCCTATGGACCATTGAACTTGCATACAAAAATTAACACTGACATCAATAAACATTTGCATATTTCATTTTCAGCTTGCATTTCATATCTATTTTGTCAAAAAAAAAATTTCATTATTATCTCTTTTTTTTAAGCTTCTACACCTCAACAAATTTCGTCAATAGAAGATTAAAAAAAAACTTGGGAATTAGTCAAAAAGAAAGGATTTTGCCTTTTCACAAGACAATAATATAACTCTTGCTGCTAAATTCAAAATATTCCAAACATCAATTATAATACCTATCTAATGAAAAGCTACATTAACTATATGCTAACATTTTCAATAGTCTTTATTCTTATTAGTAAATGCATTTTTCTCTTTTGCAATATAACCTTCTTTGCATGAAATATATTTATATTAATATTAAAATTAAACAAATTCTTATTATCTTAATCTTAGTTTTCACTTTCAATAATTTTACCCTCTCCACTTTCCTTCACACCTTTAAATAATAATACATAAAATAAGATATTTATTGATTATTAATTTAAATAATGATATTATGTAAACATGCTATGCATGTACCTAAAAATGATATATAACACAAAACTATTTAAAAAAAAGGCAATATTGGCTTAAAGGAGATGTGATGTCATCGTTATGATTTGCATACTTAAAATAAATAGGAGATTCGTCGTATTTTCTTCTCACCGACTATTGGTCTCATGCATAGGCTATTTGGGACATTTTCCCCTGCTATGAGTTGTGCGCACTGATAAGCTTCAGGACTGTGTGT
>LPNX010372907.1:85437-142937 GCA_001517045.1 Pseudotsuga menziesii | reverse complement strand
AGGACAACAAGTTGCTACTGAAACGCCAGAGCGTATTATAGATGCACTAGATGATAGAAATCCAACCCCCTTACCTCCATTAGAAAGCACACGTCAAAGAACTCCGAAGCGTATACAAGTTGATGAAGGACTCCTCAATTCCATTGAAGGTACATTATCTAAACGTAGTATTGCTTATCAAACTCAACAGATACTAAATAAATATTTTGAGGAGAAATGTGATGGAGATAAATGTAGATTATTTTTATCATTGTTAAAATCTAGGGGCATGAATATTGTTAGAAAATCGTTAGGGATAAAGATGATAAAGCCTTCTGGACTAAGTTCTCATATAGTTAAAAGCTTAGTAGATGCCTTTAATAAAATTGGTAAGAACACACGGTCAAAGGACCGCAATGCGGCTCGTCGTGTGTTGTCACAAGCAATTGTAAATAAGAACACCAGGGTCCTTCAGTTTCTTAAGCCTACATATAAACTTGTTAATTTGAATGTAAAAACCCTCCATAGGTATTCTATTAGAAGAGAACATCTTGACACAACCGCCTAGACAGATTTTTGGGCCTTTATTGATCAGTTGCCACGTCGTGACATGAAGCTAGTTGATGCAGTAAAGGGACTAGTGCAGAGTTTTTGGCATGATCACATAAGGCCTTCTTCAAACCAGAAGGATGTACAAAAATTGAGAAGGGGTTCAAAGGACCATGAACCACATATTAAGCATCTTCTTGATATAACACAGACATAACTATACGAGAAATTTAGGAATGAACATAGACAATTGAATTTGGGGCAAAGATCTTTTGAGAAATGTAAGCCCTTGTATGTTAGAATAAATACTCTTCGTAACACTTGTTGTTGTAGATACCATGTAGAATATGAATATTACTATGAAACATTTTTGTACATTCGTCGTGTGTTTCATACTAACCATGTGCAGGATTTCTCCTTGGCAATATCACCGACCTCATCAAGAGAATTCATTCATAGTATCATGTGCAATAGGCCCGAGGGGCAAACTTTCTATGCAAAATCCTGTTTGGATGGAACTTGCTCCAACTGTGCTGGAATGGCATTATTGAGCCAACGTATGCATGAGACTGGAGACAATGAATTTGGGAATATGGTTATAGACATGAAAAGTTTCAAATATATCAGCTATGAAATAGTCCCAGGGAAAGAAAGCAAAAAATACAATTGATGACATCTCAGGTACATGCATTTATCTATAAATTTATGTTTGAACAGTTGCATTTCATTCCTTACTTACAAAAAACCTGATATTGAGATCATTGTGTGTCAACAGGTACAAGTTACTGTCTTTGTCAAGGAATTTATTGAAAAGACACGTCAATATGTTTAGCATGTCCACTTGGCACGATCGCAAGATGAGAAGTTTAGAATATGCAGAGATACATTTCCTCGTGGTACTATACTTTCAGTTATTGATTTTGCCGAGAACTACACTCTGCAACCTCAAAATGAGATCCAAAGTCAGTATTATCACTTTGAGCAGGTTTCCTTGATGGTGCATATCACATATAGGCATGGCCCAAATAGCAGTGAAGAGCAAAGAGAAATTCTAAAGGAATATCACTTCTACAAAAGTGATGATAGGTGCCATGAATTCCACTATGTACGTCATTGCTTCATCATGTTCTATGATCATTTGAAGGGTAGGAACATACAGATGGATCGACACTGGATTTGGTTTGATGGATGTGCTGGTCAGTTAAAAAATGCACGCATATTTCAATGGTTGTGTTCATTGCATAAAAACTACAAAGTTCCACATATGTGGAACTATTTTGAGACTGGGAATGGTAAAGGAGAGCATGATGGAGCCAGAGCATGTGTCAAAAAATCCCTACGAAGAGAGGAATTGAAATTATCTACAATATCTACCGAAATGCTCAATCTATAGTCAGGTGGTGCACGTCAGTAATGGGAGAGGAATCAGCTATGTGAGTAGAATCCACAAGAAAGAGACATGTGGAGAGATTTTTTTGGGAGGTGGTAGACATAGATCATTCACATGCATGGGAATGCAAGACTGTTCCTGGGACTCGTGGATTTCATTCGGTTCGAAGCTCTGATAACCCAGTATTTGAAATTTGGACTAGAAAACTATCTTGTTTTTGCCCGCCTTGTTGTAATGGTGACTGGGATGTGTGTGAATCATTGGATTGGGTTGATGTATGGGATCGCATATCACTTCCACTTGATCAACGTGCAATTGTTGAGTAACTCCATTGGAAGAAGACCAATCGTCTATTTCTATAGATTTTGATCATGTATCAGACCTTGTACAACCTGGTATGATGCATTTCCTTAACATTTTTTTGTAAAATTTACATAGTCTTGAAACTCACATTAATAGCCTTGTATCACACAAAAAATATTTGATCATATACCTACAATCATACTATGCATGACACATATACGTAGTGGTTGCCTCAAAAGATAGTGAATGGGGTGGTGATTACTGGTTGGCATGTTGTATAGAGGGAAAGCAAACGCTCATTATGTCCATGACTGATGATGAAAACAACCACTTCCCCATCAGGTCTATGGTTGTTAAAGGTGAATATCTTACACATGACAACAATGCAAGAAATAAGGGTGGATATGTTTACAGGGATTACAAACCAGGTGCAAGTGTGTATCACTTTACCAACTTAATCATTGGTACAAACCTTCAGGTATTAACAATGCCTAGTCAGAATTCATCGAAGGTACGCTACTTCTTACTGGATACAGAGCACGAGAGACTAATGGAGACCATCATTATAAGAGATGATCCGGAGGTCTTGGTTGTATGATAATAGGTGGGATCTAGCATGATGAGGTATGTATCATTATTTTAATTTTCCCATGTATGTTTCTTATGAATATGTCAATTTTGTGTTCTTGTACGCTACTTCTTACCGGATACATAGCACAAGAGACTAATGGAGACCATCATTATAAATGATCCGGAGGATTATTCATCTTCTAAAAAGTTACACTGATCCAATATGGTACAAGGTTTGTTAATCTATTGTATGCTAGACATTACGTGAACAGCCGCGCAGTTACCCCATGGTGCGCAGCTTATCGCATGCCGCGCAACTACCCCATGGTGCGCAGCTTATCGCATGCCATGCAGCTACCCCATGGTGCACAACTTATCGCATGCCATGCAGCTACCCCATGGTCTGCAGCTTATCGCATGCCGCGCAGTTCGCACACCGTCCAGTTGAACAACGAATGGTTCGTGGAGGTTACTCCCTTGCTGCGACATTTATATGTTGCGACGACAGATCAGGGGTATGGCGGAGTCCTCATATGCCGTGACATTTGTAACTTTTGAGATGGCATCAAACGGTTACGTTACGTGGCATAGCCCAATGCAAGTCATTGCAACATGTTGTGAGTCGGCACATATGCGTGGAGTTGGTTGCAACGCTTCGGGGATATGGAACATTGTGGTCACATAACGCTTGGGCCGAGACTTGGCGGGATAGCATGATTCAGTTTAGCATATGCTTGTAATGACATAAAAAAAAATAATTCGTTACTTATCTTTCCTCTGAACTCTTAAATAGAGGAGACTGGCCACCGGGAAGGGAGACAGAGTGGAGAGACGCAGATTGCCTTAGAGCGCAGAGCATTGTTTCTTTGTTATAAGAAGCTTAGAGAGCTTTTGCTGCGAAGTGCCAGATGTTGTTACTGTAGAAGTCGACATTCTCTGTTATAGTTAGTTTCTTTGTCTTTGCATGCTAATTGTAACTTCCAGAAGAGAGGTCTTCAAGAATTTGTACAACATTCTATGTACAGTTGCTGAAGTTGTTTCCAGAACCATTTTTGTACCATTTCAAAGAGATTAATTGGATCGGTGCCCATTGGAGAGGGACCCGGAGACGTAGCCCAGTGGAAGGGGTGAACTCCATTATCAACTTCTGTCTGTAATGCTGTGTTTCATTTACATCTTCTTATTAGTCTTGTTTTCTCATTCCTGTTCTGAGCATTTAATTTCTGTTAATGCTGTTCCATTAATTAACCTGTTGATCGCATTCTTTTACAACAAACTTTTAATGCACACAAGTTGAGGTCATACAGATCATATTTTGGTATCAAAGCTAGTTGACTGCTTGTGCAAGTTTGTGAATGCTTACTAGGCTTAGGTTAAAGTGTGGTGAAGGAGAATTAGTTGAAGGAGATCCTGAGATTGGCTCCAAGAGAACATTCTCAAGAACCATGTCTTCTCCACAAGGGGAAGAAGAAGGACATACCGAACAGGAAAAACCTGTTATTTTTGAAACTGAGTTTCTGGAGGCTTTTATGAGCATGAAAGCCATGATAGAAATTCTACTCGATGAGCGAGAAGAAAGGAAAAAGAAAGAAGAAGGATATTCATCCAGAGATGCAGAAGTGAAGCTGGAAGAAAAGGGTAAAGGAGTAGGAGGTGATGGTGATCCTCATGACACTAATCATACTTTCTCTTCTTCTCATACTTCTCATTCAAATAATGCAAGTCCTAATATGCCTTATTTCAAATTGGATGTAAAATTTGAATTACCTATTTATAATGGAGATGTAGATGCTAAAAAATTAGACAATTGGATCAAGCAGCTTGAAGTATATTGCAGGGTGCAGGGCATTAATGATGACCCTTCCAGGATTCAATTGGCCACTTTGAGGATGAGTGGAATGGCTCTTACTTGGTGGGAGAGCAAGATTCAGCAAGATCTTCGAAAGAATGGTAAAATTATTTTAGTTTGGAATGAATTCATTGAAGTATTAAGGAAACAATTTTATCCTTTAGGCCATATTCAACAATTAACCATGGGTTGGCAAATGTTTAGACAAGCTAAAGGACAAAGCATTCAAGATTATACTCATGAATTCAGAAAGAAGGCTATTGCATTGAATGTTTCATTAGATACACAGGAAACTCTTCTTAAGTACATTGGTGGCATGCATTCTTATTTGAAGCATACTTTGTTAATGTTTAACCTCAGTAATTTGGATGATGTATGTGTTCAAGCTACCCATTTAGAAGCCAGGGGTAAGCATGCTAATGATACTTTTGTGAAGAAATCCTTTAAATTTGATAGCAAATCGAAAGGTAAAGACAAGGGGAAAAAGAAGATGGCTATTGTTAAGAAAGAGGGTGAAAATCCTACATTTTCGCATTGTTAGAAGGGACATGATGTCTCTAAGTGTTGGAAACTTCATCCGGAGTTAAGGCCAAAGAAGTACGGAGGAAACAAAGATCAAGGAAAATCAAAAGCTACTACAGCAGTTATTCAAGACTTGGGATCCGACTCAGGTGATGAAACAAAGGTTACAGCGGTCAGAATCCAAGGTAAGGATAAAAGTATCTCACTTCCCATTGGTGCACAATCAAGTTCTAGTGCAAGTACAAGTCTGCCATCTACTTCTAAGAAAAATGATAAAGATAGAAGTGCACTGTTTCATGTTCGTGTCATTACAAATCACACAAAGATTGATACATTGTTTGATAGTGGTTCACAAGTAAATTTGATATAAGAAGAAGTGGTTAAGAAATTGCATTTAGTTACTGTGCCTCATGAAAAGCCCTATCCTATAGGTTGGGTTACTAATGATACACGATTGCAAGTTACAAGGAAATGTGTATTAAAATTTGCAATTACTGAAAAGTTTAGGGATGAGGTAGAATTGGATGTAGTACCAATTGACATTTGTGGAATTGTACTTGGGAGTCCATATTTGTATGACCGGAAAGTAGTATTTTATAGAGAGAAAAATAAGTATCATCTTTTTAAAGAAGGTATGGAATATATTGTACGAGCACATAAGATAAAACCAATCTAGCAATAGTCTCTACAGGACAAATGAAGAGGTTGGTAAATGCTAGTAAGAATTTTGTGTTGATGATGGTTAAGATAAAAAATGATGAAGTATCTAAATATTTTGAAGAAGGTGACCTTAAGCATAAATTTGAACTGATTGACAGCATTTCTGAGTATGATGATTTGTTTCAAGATCTGAAGGGGTTACCACCGAAGAGAGAGATTCAGCATGAGATACATTTGCAGCAGGATGTGCCACTCCTGAACATAGCCATGTACCGGATGTCTGCAATGCAGAATGAGGAGATCAAGAAGCAGGTTCAGGAGCTGATTGAGAAGGGGGTCATCCGGCCCAGTACTTCTCCTTGTGGCTCTCCTATAGTCTTGGTTCCAAATAAGGATGGTTCGTGGAGGATGTGTATCAACTACAGGGCCCTTAACAAAATCACCATTAAAAACAGGCATCCTCTTCCCCGCATTGATGCTTTGCTTGATCAGTTGAAACATCCAACTTACTTTACAAAATTGGATCTGCATAGTGGGTATCATCAAATCCGTGTTGCTGAGCATGATGCTTGGAAAACAGCTTTTAAAACAAAACAGGGTTTGTATGAATGGATTGTAATGCCTTTCGGGCTATGCAATGCACCTGCTACTTTCATGCGGGTCATGAATGATTTCTTTCATTCATTCATTGATAATTTTGTAACTGTATATTTAGATGATATCCTAGTGTTTAGCAAAACTTGGGAAGAGCACATTGTACATGTGAAGAAAGTCTTAGATGTACTGAGAAAGGAAAAGATTTATGTAAAAATGTCCAAATGTGAATTTGCTAAAACTTCTTTAGTATATCTAGGCCATGTTATTGGTGGAGGCCACTTGCGAGTGGACCCATCCAAGGTTGTTTTCATTGTAAACTGGCCACGGCCTAACACCATTACCGAAATTAGAAGTTTTCTGGGTGCGGTTCAGTATTGGAGGAAATTCATTTCTGGGTTTTCTTCCATTGCTTCTCCATTACATGCGTTGACAAGCATTAAAGAAATTTTCCAGTGGGGAGGCAAGCACCAGAGAGCCTTCGACACTTTAAAGGAAAAGATTAGCACAACACCAGTTCTGGCATTGCCAGATTTGTAGTAACCATTTGAGATCGAAACCGATGCGGCAGGGTTTTCCATGGGAGCTGTTTTGATGTAGGGAAGAAAGTCAGTTTGTTACCATTCGGAAACATTCTCGACTGCGGTAAGTAACTATCCGGCCTATGACAAAGAATTGCATGCTTTAGTACAGAGTGTGAAGAAGTGGAAACATTATCTCATGGGAAAAGAGACAATCATACATACTGATCACCAGCCACTTCAATATCTACAATCTCAAACTAAAATACAACAAAGTAGGCATTTAAAATGGATGGGATTCTTACAACAGTTTCATCTTGTGATTAAGTACAAAAAGGGAATTCATAATAAGGTAGCAGACATGTTATCAAGGCCACCTACAAATGCTTCAATCATTCTTCAAAACAGTTCATTAACACATGAAAGTTATATTGAACAGTATGCAAAAGATAAATATTTTAAGAAAGTATATGCATCACTTCAACATGGTAATCAGGAAGAGAACTATTATGTGCATAATCAACTCTTGTATCATCTCGGTAAAATTTGTATTCCAGAGAAAGAAAGAGTGCATGTGATTCGAGAAGCACATAGTTCATTGATTGCAGGACATTTTGGAGTAAGTAAAACATTGTCTGTATTGCAGAATCATTGTTATTGGCCTCAAATGCAAGAAACTGTAGCTAAATATATACGAGGATGTGTTATGTGTGCAACGCGTAATCCTAGCAATAGGAAATTGGATTTGTACACACCTCTTCCAATTTCTTCTCGTCCTTGGGAAAGCATTTCTATGGACTTTGTAGGAGGACTACCTATGTCTAGAAAAGGGCATGATTACCTATATGTTGTTGTGGATAGGTTCAGCAAAATGTGTATCTTCATGCCATGTAACAAGCAGATCACTACTGAACAAACAACTCATTTATTCTTTCAGAATGTTTGGGTACATTTTGGGCTACCCATGTCTATTGTATTTGATCGAGATTCCCGGTTCTTGGGAAAATTCTGGTCAACTTTATGGGAGCTTATGGATACCAAACTTAAGAAAAGTACATCTTTTCATCCACAGACCGATGGGAAAACAGAGGTAGTGAACCGGACAGTGGTTCAGCTGCTCAGAGGATATTGTAGTAAACATCCTAAACTTTGGGATGAGTAGTTGTAGTATATACAACATGCTTACAATCATGCAGTTCATTCTTCCACGAAGAAATCTCCTTTTGAAACTTGTTTTGGTTATCTGCCAAAAGCACTGATGGACTTCTCTTTTGGCAAATATGAAGTGGATGGAAATCATGATGCAGATAAAGCTTTAAAGTTCATTCAGAGAATCCAAGCAGTGCAGCAGGAAGTTCAAGAACAGTTGGAGAAGAGCCAGACAAAATACAAGGCCAGGCATGACAAGCATCGAATTGATCATCAATTTTAGGTTGGTGACAGAGTTTGGTTACATATCACCAAAGAAAGGATGAAAGGTGAAGGTAAAAAGCTTAAGCCTATCAGGTATGGTCCTTTTGAGATCTTGGAAAAGATCGGTACTAATGCTTTTCGCTTGAATTTACCTCCATACATGCAAATTTATTCAGTTGTCAATGTTGAGAATCTTAAATTGTATGAGCCTCCTATGATCATGGATGAGGAAATTATCATGCAGATTCCTTCAGTTGATGATATGGCACCTGGATATATGAATGAGTTGCAGGATTATGTTATTCTTGACAGAAATGTAAGGACTTCATGAAGGGGGAATGCTGAGTACCTCCGAGTGGGGATTAAGGGCATGCATCCTAGCAAAGCAAGATGGATGGAGATTGGAAAAGTGAGGGAGCTATACCCTCACTTACTTGCAGAATAATTCAGGCTTTTGGTGGTCCAAAATCTCTTCAATGGGGAGGAATGATCCGGAGGATTATTCATCTTCTAAAAAGTTACACTGATCCAATATGGTACAAGGTTTTTAATCTATTGTATGCTGGACATTACGTGAACAGCCGCGCAGTTACCCCATGGTGTGCAGCTTATCGCATGCTGCGCAACTACCCCATGGTGCACAGCTTATCGCATGCCCCGCAGCTACCCCATGGTGCACAGCTTATCGCATGTCGCGCAGCTACCCCATGGTGCACAGCTTATCACATGCCGCGCAGTTTGCAGACCGTCCAGTTGAACAGTGAATGGTTCATGGAGGTTACTCCCTTACTGCGACATTTATATGCTACTACGGCAGATCAGGGGTATGGTGGAGTCCTCGTATGCCGTGAAATTTGTAACTTTTGAGATGGAATCAAACAGTTACGTTACGTGGCATAGCCCAATGCAAGTCATTGCAATGTGTTGTGAGTCGGCACATATGCGTGGAGTTGGTTGCAACACTTCGGGGATATGGAACGTCATGGTCACATAACACTTGGGCCGAGAATTGGAGGGATAGCATGATTCAGTTTAGCATATGGTTGTAACGACGTAAAAAAAAAAAAATTCATTACTTATCTTTCCTCTGAACTCTTAAATAGAGGAGACTGGCCACCGGGAAGGGAGACAGAGTGGAGAGACACAGATTGCCTTAGAGAGAAGAGCATCGTTTCTCTGTTATAAGAATCTTAGAGAGATTTTGCTACGAAGTGCCAGATGTTGTTACTGTAGAATTTGACATTCTCTGTTATAGTTAGTTTCTTTGTCTTTGCATGCTAATTGTAACTTCCAGAAGAGAGGTCTTCAAGACTTTGTACAACATTCTGTGTACAGTCGTTGAAGTTGTTTCCAGAACCATTTTTGTACCATTTCAAAGAGATTAATTGGATTGGTACCCATTGGAGAGGAACCCAGAGACGTAGCCCAGTGGAGGGGGTGAACTCCGTTATCAACTTCTGTCTGTAATGCTGTGTTTCGTTTACATATTCTTATTAGTCTTGTTTTCTCATTCCTGTTCTGATCATTTAATTTTTGTTAATGTTGTTCCATTAATTAACCTGTTGATCACATTCTTTTACAACAAAATTTTAATGCACACAAGTTGAGGTCCTACGGATCAATAAGAAATGATCCAGAGGCCTTGGTTGTATGATATTAGGTGGGATCTAGCATGATGAGGTATGTATCATAATTTTAATTTTCCCATGTATGTTTCTTATGAATATGTCAATTTTTTGTTCTTGTACGCTACTTCTTACCAGATACATAGCACGAGAGACTAATGGAGACCATCATTATAAGAGATGATCCGGAGGCCTTGGTTGTATGATATTAGGTGGGATCTAGCACGATGAGGTATGTATCATAATTTTAATTTTCCCATGTATGTTTTTTATGAATATGTCAATTTTTTGTTCTTGATATGTGAAATTTTCCATAATGTTGTTTATAAATATGCCAAAAATTCTCTTGTATGTCAAGTTAATGAACATGCTAAATTTTACGTATGATCAATAAACCATATATATCAATCATATGAACATTTCAAGATCTCATTCACATGATATACATAACATTAGAATACATACATGTACCTCTGTAGGTCATACCTATCAAAGTTCTTTGTAGGCTCTCTTACATGACTAAAACCCTAATTTTTCAAGTAGGTAATATTGTCAATGTTTTTAGCCGATATATACAACTAGGATGATGGAAACAAGATGCCGAAACGATAAAATTATGTTTTAAGGTTTGTATAATTTCCTTCTTGATAGCTCATCTCAACTTAAAAGATAATAAGAGATAATAAGAGATTTGGGCCAAAGCTGGACAATGCATTTCATGCCAACGAAGGCCAAACTTGGAAAACCCTATCCCCTAACTAGGCTTTATTGTTTAACATGCATGGCCCATAACCATAACCCTACCTAGGAAACCCTAATCCTAACCCTAATCTTATCTTACTGTCACAACTCAATTTAGAATCACTCTAATGTCCAACTCAACTTTTTCAAATCCGGTGGACTTATGCTTCAAATCATGTTGATTCACGAAGTTGACTTTAGTGTGCATGTACTAAGATCATTGAAACCTTTAAATATAATAGTTTTTTCATATGTTATTTATGTAATTAAAATAAACATTTCAAGAAATATTAATATAAGATGTTATTACTTAGGCAATCATACTTATAGATGAAGCATTTTTTTCACTTGTTAAGAGTTTTTGTTCAAATACCCAGCCTTCATTCTTTAGATTTCATTTTTTATTCCAAAAATCAATTCAAACTCTTTGCACTATTCTATCATGATGGCATTTGATTTTTAGTATGGACAAAATTATATATATACCATAAATACTATGGTTCATTGATGCCATGATGTCTTGTATCGTTTACAAAATATCTTGCAATGCTTGCAGTTGCACAATGAAAAGATTTAACATAAAAAGCAATATTAGACTATTGATACACATGATATATATTTCATATGAAAATGCATTGCGCATAGTCCTTAGTTTAATTATGGTCATTATTCATGTTTGTATATCGAAAATATTAATGTGTTTCAATCAAGTAAACACTTTTACACCATACATTTGAAATCCCACTTGGCATTTGTGTTTGCAAGTGTATGATACCTAGTACGTTGTTATGATGCAAGTGCAAAGTAACATCAAAATGTGATATACCTTGGGTATTTATTAGTTGGTTTCAATGCAATACATTGTATTATGGTTTAAATTTGGTAATTTACATCCCATATTGCCTCCTAACAAACCTTTTTCTTATAGACACATGATTATGATTGGAATGTTTTTTGGATTTTCAAGAATGGGAGTGAATGTCATGCAATATTGAATTATAATGATGGAAACATAATTGGGATTTGAGGTTTTTACTAACAAATCAAACACTTGGAACTTGGCCCCTCATATGGCCTACCTTTCTCCCACATTTAATATTACATGAACCTAATTTATTTGATGTGATCCGTTGATTTGGATCATTTTGGTTTTCTAAAAAGGCTAGAGTTCATTGTAAGCAATTTATTATTGTAATTAAATACTAAATTATAATATGCAATAATTAGTTCTATGCACTTTTCAAGCGTTCCCACATAACATGTGCCTAAACACGCTTGCATGACCCACCAAAAGCCCTCTTTTATGCATGGTTTCCATTCTATGCCCTGGGTAGGGATTCGACAGGTGTCCCTGAAAGCCCGTAGGAGGTGGGATTCAACGTGCCACAGAATAATAACCGTTGCTCGGATCGACAAACCGTTGGCTCCTTTGGATTCAGGACATCGGGATAGTGCTAGGGTGGCCCTCTAATTTGGTTTCATGGATAAGAGACCATTATTTTGGTCAATTTTGGAAACTAGGGTTTTGCTCAGTAAGTGAATGTGAAATTTTTGCACACGGGGGTCAAATTCGCATATTGCTTGACTGTGAAGGTGTGGCTAGAGTTCCCACATAACACATGCCTAAAGGCACTTACACGACCCACCAAAAGCCCTTTTTTATACACGGTTTCCATTCTATGCCTCGGGTAGGGATTCAACAGGTGTCCCTGAAAGCCTGTAGGAGGTGGGATTCGACGTGCCACAGAATCGTGACCTTTGCTCATATAGAAGAACCATCAGCTCCATTGGATTCAAGACATCGGGATAGTTCTAGGTTGGCCCTCTAATCTGGTTCCATGGAGAAGAGACCATTATTTTGGTCAATTTTGGAAACTAGGGTTTTGTTCAGTAAGTGAATGTGAAATTTTTGCACATGGGGGTCAAATTCGCATATTGCTCGACCATGAAGGTGTGGCTAGCGTTCCCACATAACACATTTATAAACACACTTACATGACCCACCGGAAGCCCTTTTTGATACATGGTTTCCATTCTATGCCCCGGGTAGGGATTCAACAGGTGTCCCTGAAAGCCTGTAGGAGGTGGGATTCAACTTGCCACGGAATCATGACCGTTGCTTGGATCAATGAACTGTTGACTCCATTGGATTCAAGACATTGGGATAGTGCTAGGGTGGCCCTATAATCTAGTTCCATGGAGAAGAGACCATTATTTTGGTCAATTTTGGAAACTAGGGTTTTGCTCAGTAAGTGAATGTGAAATTTTTGCACATGGGGGTCAAATTCGCATATTGCTCGACCGTGAATGTGTGGCTAGCGTTCCCACATAAAACATGCCTAAACACGTTTGTACAACCCACCAAAAACCCTTATTTATACACGGTTTCCATTCTATGCCCAGGGTAGGGATTCAACAGGTGTCCCTAAAAGCCTGTAGGAGGTGGGATTCAATGTGCCACAGAATTATGACTGTTGCTTGGATCGATGAACCATCAGCTTCGTTGGATTTAGGACATCGGGATAGTGATAGAGTGTCCCTCTAATCTAGTTCCATGGAGAAGAGACCATTATTTTGGTCAATTTTGGAAACTAGGGTTTTGCTCAGTAAGTGAATGTGAAATTTTTGCACATGGGGGTCAAATTCGCATATTGCTCGACCGTGAATGTGTGGCTAGCGTTCCCACATAAAACATGCCTAAACACGTTTGTACAACCCACCAAAAACCCTTATTTATACACGGTTTCCATTCTATGCCCAGGGTAGGGATTCAACAGGTGTCCCTAAAAGCCTGTAGGAGGTGGGATTCAATGTGCCACAGAATTATGACTGTTGCTTGGATCGATGAACCATCAGCTTCGTTGGATTTAGGACATCGGGATAGTGATAGAGTGTCCCTCTAATCTAGTTCCATGGAGAAGAGACCATTATTTTGGTCAATTTTGGAAACTAGGGTTTTGCTCAGTAAGTGAATGTGAAATTTTTGCACATGGGGGTCAAATTCGCATATTTATTGACCGTGAAGGTGTGGCTAGCATTCCCACATAATACATGCCTAAAAAATCTTGCAAAAACCACCGTAAGTCCTTTTTGATGCACGATTTCCATTCTATGCCTTGGGTAGGGATTCAACAGGTGTCCCTGAAAGTCTGGAGGAGGTGGGATTCAACGTGCCATAGAATCATGACCATTGCTTGGATCGACAAACCATTCCTTCGTTGGATTTTAGACATCGAGATAGTGCTAGGGTGCCCCTCTAATCTATTTCCATGGAGAAGAGACCATTATTTTCATCAATTTTGGAAACTAGGGTTTTGCTTAGTAAGTGAATGTGATTTTTTTGCACATGGGGGTCAAATTCGCATATTGCTCGACTGTGTGGCTAGTGTTCCCACATAACACATGCCTAAACACACTTGCACGACCCACTGGAAGCCCTTTTTGATACACGGTTCCCATTCTATGCCCTGGGTAGGGATTCAACAGGTGTCCCTGAAAGCCTGTAACAGGTGGGATTCAACGTGCCACAGAATCATGACCGTTGCTCAGATCGATGAACCGTCGGCTCTGTTGGATTCAGGACATCGGGATAGTGCTAGGGTGGCCCTATAATCTAGTTCCATGGAGAAGAGACCATTATTTTGGTCAGTTTCAGAAACTAGGGTTTTGCTCAGTAAGTGAATGTGAAATTTTTGCACATAGGGGTCAAATTCACATATTACTCAACTGTGAAGGTGTAGCTAGCGTTCCCACATAATAAATGCCTAAACAAGCTTGCACGAAGCACCGAAAGTCCTTTTTGATGCATGATTTCCATTCTATGCCCCGGGTAGGGATTCAACAGGTGTCCCTGAAAGTCTGGAGGAGGTGGGATTCAACATGCCATAGAATCATGACCCTTTCTTGGATCGACAAATCGTCAGCTCCGTTGGATTTCAAACATCGAGATAGTGCTAGGGTGGCCCTCTAATCTACTTCCATGGAGAAGAGACCATTATTTTGGTCAATTTTGGAAACTAGGGTTTTGCTCAGTAAGTGAATGTCCAATTTCTGCACATATGGGTTGGCTTTGGAAATTCCTTGACCGTGAACATGTGGCTAGCATTCCCACATGGAAATTGCCTAAACACACTTCCACGACCCACTAAAATCCCTTTTTGATGCACGGTTTCCACTCTATGCCTCGACTAGGGATTCAACGGGTGCCCCTAAAAGCCTATGGGAGGTGGGATTCAATGTTCCATAGATTGATGATCATTTCTCGGATCAATGAACCGTCAGCTCCATTGGATTCAATACATCGTGGTAGTGCTAGAGTAGCCCTCTACTCTGGGTCCATGGACAAGGGATCATTTTTTTTGTCAATTTTGGAAACTAGGGTTTTGCTTAGTAAGTGAATGTGAAATTTTTGAACATAAAGGTCATCTTGAAAGTGATTGTAGATCTTCCCCTCATATAAGATATGTGAGCACTTGTACGATGAAATGCAGGAGGAGACAATGCCATTAAGTCCCTAACCATGTAATGGAACATGTTTATGTTTAGAAACAAGTGGCCATTCTATTACGCCATTATTACAAAATATATATATCTCCACGCAACGAATGCTTCGAAAATGCCATGTACATTAATCACAGATAACTTTCATCTCTTTCAAAGTTGTTACTCGAGGCCATTCATCAAATGCCATGTACATTAACAAAATGATAAAATAATCTGTAGGACATACATAATGTGCAGGATATAGTCATAACCGTTATTTTGAGTCAACCTTATAATACTCGGATACTTTTAGGTTTGATGTGTATCCCATGTACTCGTTAGATGAAAGACATCATGCCAAAAAATAATTTTATTTATGTAGACCACACTGGTGCATCATTTAAGTGTGTCAACTTCGTGCATCCTTTAAACGTTTGTTAGGTTGTTATGTGGGTAAGGTGCTTTTGTATTCCACCAAGTTGGATCAGTTGCTTAGCTGTGCTGGGTGCTTAAATGTGTAATAGACCTATGTTCCATATTTTTTAATACAATTTGACATTGTTAATATAACATTGTATATGCAATTGGATTGTGGTAAAAAATAATTAAAATGTACATTTTTGTCATTACGTAATTTATTGTAATTGTGCATTGTTCTCAAATTTAGAACTGATATCTCCATATAATCGTAAAATCTATAAAAAATTGGGAACATTACACATAGAAACATTCTTCGCCACACATGTATAATCACACTTAAAAGACTGAACCATGAATATCTTAAGAGCATTGATATGAAATATTTTTTATACCATGAAAGTTATAATACAAAAATATAAGGCCTAGATCTATGGCCTGTCAATGTACATGTATCAAAAACATATTTGATGTACATGTGCAAACAAAAGTACATCTGTTCTGGACCGCGCCCCTATACTCTAACTCCGGACTGTACATAAAAATAAATATTTTTCCTGGACTAACACATCAAAATTCTAACTTTCTCTTGTTTTTCCCGGACCCTAATGCTCTTTGGATCTGTCTACGACCACTATGCATCTTTGGCGACTGAAAATCAATGAAAATATTTCTTGATCAAGTAACTGAACTAGTACTGTCCATTAATAACAAAGTTTGAAAATTTAAAATATGACTCAATTGTAAATAAAACAAAGACTCACTGCATTCGTCGGGGGTATAGGTGCCTGTGGTGTTGAGGGTGTAGGTGCCTCTACTGTACTCGACCTTGCAGCGAGCCTCATTTCCATGCTTCTCTGCGAATAAAAAAAAATATGTCAATTATCTCAAGAAGTATCAACATGTACATGAATGAGAAAGTACTAATCAATTATGTAAAAAATGAACATCTCACCGAAAAAACCATTTCTAGGGGATGAGGTTGGTTCTCTTCAGTAGTAAGAGGAGAAGTAGGTTGAACATTAACCTCAGTTCTGTGCACTAATGGACCAGGGTGTGGCTACATTCACCAAATGATTAAATAGTTAGACATCGTGCATGTCCAGAAACAATACAAATGAAATGTACAATTACAAATATTCAAGTAGATGTACCTCACTATGACTTATCCCTATTGTAGATGCGACATTGACAGTGGCATTAACAATCCCACTAAGGTCTGGCACAGATGACTCTACATCCTGATGCTGTAAACATGCAAAAATATCATTAAGAAAAACCACTTGTGAAGTGAATACATAGCTAACCAACAACTGCCATTGGAAGTGTGTACATTACCGTGGGATGAGTAGGTTGATCCTCATGCAAACCCGCTATGTTCAAGGAAGAGGGACCTTGTCTGGTGTAAACAACCCCCTTATCTATGTTTGGACTACGGGGAGATCCATACCAAAGAGGCGATGCAGGGATCTGCGATGACGTCTGCATTCATAAAGTGTTACCATAGTTAGACATGGATTTGAATGGATGGAATAATATGTACTGAAAAAATAACATGTTGTAATATACTTACCCCTTCTTGGGACATATCTCCACCATGGGAGTGACCGCTTCCATCAATTTGAGGCCCCTCTTCAGATGCCTCTAGCATCTACAAGTTTAAAAATTATATTTACATTAGCGATCTATAAAGGAGTGTATAGTAAGAAATTTAAATAATTTGAACAAGATTCAATCATAACCCATGTACTTACATTCTTCAAGTAGTCGTAAATTCCACCTTGGTCTATGTCGTTGATATCAATGTCTTCAACATCACATTCTAAGTGGGGTTCCTGCAACTTTAAAAATTGTAAATATTAGACATTTTAATAAATTAATCAAGACTAACACATGCATTAACAAAATTATACATGTAATAACAAAATGGCAAGTGTTTAAATATTACCTCAATTGTGGTTCTCTGGGTCTCGGGTACAACCACACCAGGTGCAGTACCACCCCCGTGAGAGGCATCAATCTCCTGCAAGAGTAAATATTGCATATATATTACGAATCTTTTAATATGTTAGATATAGTATGGAACAATAAAAATTGAACAATAACAGAGTTTTAAAACAATGTCCTTACCTGACCACCAGTCATCGTAGTGGTACCATTCCTTGGTCCAAGACCATAACAGGGTCCCACACACGATGTGCAGATGTGTGGATCGCTCTGAGGCACATGGGATGTCGGTCTATCCCCACCAACAGATGACCCTCCACCACCAGAAGCTGGTGGTTGTACACTAGCAGAGGAAGAGGGCGCTCTCTGGTCAATAGTGGCCATGTGTTAAGAGACCATCTCAGCTAGAGTAAAAAATGCATCCTGTGTCTGGGCAACCATGTCATGTCTAGGAGGGATGTCTGCCCTCGGTAGCTGGGCATGGGGTGCAGGTGTCTGTGGATTGGCATCTCTATGCCTAGCATGGGGTTAGTGTTGGGGCATTACCCTACCAACTCCCTCGAAGCCCAACATGTCAAAATAGTTGACATGTTTCCCCATCACAAACTCTGCATACAATTTTCAAGGCAAGTACATCGGTACTTCCCTATTGTTGTGAGGGGGAATGTCAAAAACCATGTACCACCTATCCATCTAATTGTCTCTGATGGGTGGAAAAGTGCACCACTCAATAGAAATATGTGGTCTGTTGATCTCTGGGATGTCATCCGTCCCAGGCAGTCTAAACAATGAATAGATGGCTTGTTTTGTTATTTTCATGTTTTTTACCTCATTGTAACTCAACCCATCAGCATATTGTTGCCTTTTCCTCTCCCTGTAAGATGCGATGCTATACAACGCATCATTTGATCTTGCGATCGTATCAACAATAGATAACAATGAATCTTATAGGGAGCGGTGGAGCTCATCTCCACCCCTCCAAGCTGAACCACTCTCTCTCTCAAATGGCCAATGAACCTCAGTATCTCCGCATTGTTACGATCCATAGTAGCCACTGCAATCATAAATACAAATAAAATATCATTAGAAATATAAACACATGATATAATGACATATCTAAGAACCGAAAACTGTATAACTATTGACATATAAACTAAATCTATCATGTAAATTTAAAAATTGATCTTGAATTTTACAGTAAAGAATAGGCGGCATAATGTGTTGTTGATGAATAAAATACCAGTATAGGCAACGATTTTGTTATATATGTAATTATTTGTTGTAGTGTGATGTTTTTTGGACTCCAAAGACTATTTAGTAGAACTTTATGGATTTTATGGTTGCAAGGGTTCCACTGGATTAAATATCATGTATGATATAGTATGTGATTGGCATGTTTAATCAAATACATCAACCTACCTATGTATCTTCACGTTCATAGAGTCTATTGTTGAACTTTGTTGTCTTGAACTTAACCAAAAAGTACCCTTCGTTTAAGATGAAATATTTGTTATAAGCATGGGAAGCTGAACTATACCTTATTTTGACACTTGGATTGGGAAGTTTCATCAAAAGTATAGGTGTTTATTGATGTTCTTGGAAGAGCAACTTCAAGAAGTTTCATCAAAATTATAAAGTGTTTATTTGTGGATTTTGGTATGGATTCACAAGGATCCTTGTGAATATGCATATGGAAATAGTGATTTAATAAAATTTATTACGATGAGAATGACACTTATTATTAATATAGATACCATTAGAGAGAATATCATTTGGATTAGGATGTTAGTTTTACTATCTGTAATTAAAGGGGGTTATTGTTCAATAATAATTTTAGTTAATTAAATTGGGAAACTAATATTTAAATGAAAAGGGATGTAGTTAGGGATAATTAATGAGATTGGTAGTTATTTCATGTTTTAATTATTGTTAATGAGGGGAATTGTAATATGGATGAGACTAGTAGTTAGTCTCTATTCTAGTTATGGATCATAGTGTTAGAGTGTTAGTCTATTCATAAGCTATTTATTGTTAATGAGAGAGGCTATTGTTGAATGAAGTTGGTAATCAATTTCTAAGCCATTTATTAATAATGAAGATTATTATCATTTTGATGAGGGTGATATTCAATGGCTATGGTAGCTATTGTTAATGAGGGTGACTATATTTCTATGAGGAAGGCAGGGTAATTCCTTTAGATGAGGCCACTTGTCAATTCCTACATAAATAATTGTTATCATAGATACAATGGGATGGTTTGGATCATATCACAATGAACTATATAAAATACACAACTTAAAGACTCAACATTAAAGTGTAGAAAATGTCAAAAAAAAAACATGACAAGGAAAAAATCCCAATATATTCATTTGTTTTTTGAGTTAATTGAGTTTTTGGTTTCCATTGGGCATGGGAATTTTGTTAAATAATCAAAATTATTTCATTTTTATCATTAAATTGAGGAATTGGTTTCAATTGGCCAATTACATTGGGGTTCTTGTTTCCATTAGCCAATTCCATTGGGTTTTTGTTTCAATTGGGAAATTCCATTGGGTTTTTGTTTCAATTGGGAAATTCCATTGGGTTTTTGTTTCAATGGGCCATAATTTAATTTAATATGGTTTAATTTTTCAATCTAGGGAAAATAAATTGATGAAGAAAATGAAAAAAACATGAAAAGAAATGAGGAAAATACCTCACAAAGGGGAGGTTTATCCAAAGGTGGAGATGGAGGGCTCAAGCACACCCAAAATCGTGTTTGCACAGTTGAGAGTTGGTCCTCATTCATCCAATAGCTGCATGGTTATGAGAAAAAGACGGCCTCGGTCAAATTTAAAAAAAAAAAAACAGGATTTCGAAATCACGCCTCCGTTTTAGTGAAGGAAATCACGCACGCGATTTCCTTCACTAAAACGGAGGCACGATTTGTCTTACTATCCTAGTTGGCATGCCTATTGCCAGCCTTGGGACTAGGCTTGGCATGTTTTGTGTTTCTTGGGATGATTTCTTTTTTTTGGATCAAGAGTGATTGACTTCACTCCACCATTGCATCTAAAAGGTCCCTCAACTTCTTGCACACACCCTTATAACATTTAAAAAAGAATACAAATGAAATCTAGACAAATGATAAAGGACTTAACATGTAAAAATATATATTTTGATCATTTTCGAAAGTGTAAATAAGTAAGAAAAGCCTTAGTGGAAATTGGTATTTATGTTCATATAATTCTTATAGGTCATAAGGACTTAACATGTAAAATTATATATTTTGATCATCTTCCAATGTGTAAATAAGTAAGAAAAGCATTAGTGAAAATTGGTATTTATGCTTATGTACTTCTCATAGGTTATAGGTCATTTTTAGGTAATAGGTCATTTTTAAAGACAAAATATGGGAAGTAATATATTTCAAATAGAGAAAGATACACCAAGCACTTCAACTTACCTAGAAAAATTGTACTTTTAACATCGACAAAGGATTTCGGCATGCAACCAATATTTTGAGAATTGCAGGGAACTATTTGGTTTCTATGATATGCAACAAATGCCATTCCACCCAAGAATCATTAAATCGTTAAAAAATGCAAACTTCTTTTAACACTTCTTTGCCTCAAGTATTAAAAGAAGTTTGTTCACTTCCCTAGGTTCTATCTACGCATAATGGTAGAGACCAATGCTCTCTCTAAAAGTCTATACAAGTACTCAAGGTTATGTATATAAGAGAAATTTAATACAACCTGGGAATATTTTAACTTACCCTTAATAATAGGTACCATTCCACATTATTTTAAAGGATATTGAGTTTTCCCGTCCACTTCTCATCCAAAAAGAAAACATAAAACAAGTAAAAGAGGTAAAGTCTTGGGAAAGAAACTTAGATCATGTGGGACATGCAGGTATCTCTGCTCTCTCAATGTATGCTCCATGGTAGTGGAGTATGGCCTATGATAGTAGGGTGTCTCCACCAAGGTTATAGACATTTAGCAGTAGTGGAACAACATCGAGAGGCATAAATTGAACAAACTGGGAAAACTTCATATGTTCCTTATTTGTCGCAAAATTGTGGTATTGAACATGTATTTGTAGGTGAACTGAAGTTAAAAAATTAATTACAAATGCATGGTCTTGTGGTACTAGTTAGTAAACTGCATGACATTGGGAATCACCTTTAGCTATTTTAGAAAGACAAGTTCTAATGGGAACCTAAATAAGCAGAAGATAAGACCCTTTGATGAAGACAATCTTTTTTTTCTCATAGACTCATGCATTTTATTAACTCACTAGAGATTTCTAGGCATATATCAATGTGTCACCAATTACTGAGCTAGAAACAACACCCCCATATTTTTCCTACTTAATAAAATATTTCATAGACAAATCAGGTAGAAAGAAATCTTGAAATTAACAACCCCCTTAACTAGTTGATGAAAGTCTACATAGATTCACCCTATGTATACCCACAATTGATTTCAATGATTTAACAATGACACTTAGAATGAATGTCAGTATTATCATAATGACCACACAATAATCATGTTCATGTAAACTGATCAAGAGAGTGAATCACACCACATGATAAAAAATGTAGAGTGATGGAATGTAAATTGCATGAAATGTAAGTGACTGAAATGAAGACTACCGAAGTGAAATACTATTGAAATAACATACAAAAAAAGGGAAACATTTGGACAATGTATACCAAAGAGAGGGGGCCCTTCCTCTCTTCGCATGCAATTGCAAAAGAAACTACAACAAAAATATCTTGGGCTGCAACAAGATTCTTTATTCAAGCTTCAAAAGATTACAATGAATACAATAATACCACCTATTAGCTCTCTAATGTATCCCTCTCTAACCTATGCAACTAATATATGCTCATGAATTTATAAAAGGTGGTATGCTCTTAATCCGTTATGTAGGCCATCATCCTCAAGAAGTTAATACAGACAATAGATTCAGGGTTCATAAGCCAAATGAGAGTTCATGGCACCAGTCTTCCTCTATTTTTTCCACCTCCTTGAAATCAGGAGTGTTGTCAAGCTACAACCAGGTTGGGAATTTGGTTGAAACAAAATATAGCACTGTGACACTCAAATTGGCAACTAATTTTCCTGATGGTAAGAGTGCCTAAAGTAGAGAGGTGAATGACAAAAGTAAAAAAAATGGAAAATTCCAGAGCATTATCTTACCCATTTTGTCAAAGGAGAAGCAATCTAGAAAGGAATTTCCAATATAAAAGCAACGCAAGTTGATCAGAAAGTGTGCAAAATCTCACCTTTTGGATGCTAGTTGGAAAATTGAGTTGAATCCTAGGGATGGCAGAGACTAAAGACTCTATGTATGTTTCATGATGGGGTTCATCTTACTGGTCTTTTCCAAAAGCATGGAATTCCCTAAGGAAAATTTTAGATGGAGATGCCATAAATAGTGGAAGAAATTATGGTTCAGTGTATTCTAAAAAAAAAATAGATCTAAAGATAAAGTTGGTGATTTTTGGACTAACTTGAAATATTCTTTGCAGTTAGACAGTGGAAATTAGAACTTTGATGTCTCTAGAGTATACAAGTGATCATCTTAGTGAACTGAACCCTATAAAGAACATGGTAGTTACAAAGGATCTCAGTTTATTGAAACATAGAAGAATAGATAGATTCAACAAAGGCATATATAGGAAATATGAATACATTAAGAATTACATGAATGGACACGATAATACACAGGACTTTCCAATCCTTGAGTCTCAACAACCACTCAAATAAGAAAAGAAAATAGACGAAGTAGGTGAACTATGTGCACCAGAATCAGAAAGGAAGTAATACCCAAAATCACTTAAAGCTTGTTCCCAAAATATGAAACAAAGACAACCACAAAATTCCGTCAACAGAAAAAATAGAGAAAGATATAGAGCTTGGTATCAGACTAATTTCAAGCATATATAAGTTTGTGCCAACATGTACACATGTGGCATGTCAAGAAAATAGATGTCACTCCCTCTAATAAACAAGTCAACAAAGTGAGCATGAATGCAATTAGTACATCCTTTGAACTTTAAGCCTAAACCATCGTTCAATGCAAAGCACTTCCTCCATCCAAGACAAAATCATCATGCTCCCAAGCTACCATTGACGACATTGGTCTCATATTTTGGAATTTCTTATAATACAAAATAGTGCAGGTTCTCACGAGTCATGGATCAAGATCAATTGCAAAACCTAGAGAGCAACATACCTATATATACATAAAATTTAGTCTTTGGATGCAAAAAGGAACATTTCATTTTTCAACACCACTATATCATAATATTAATGTAGAATTTATTGTTTCTAACTTTAATCTAGAATTTAGTATGGCATATAGATCATGCCCTGAAATATGTTCTCAATTTCTATTGTCGTTCCCCTATCACTCAACATTTCCTTCATACACAACTTCCATTCAATCTTGGTTTTCTATGGGGTGAAAAGTCAAAATGAAAGTATACACACACACACACACACTGCATTTTATGCAAAAAAGATGATGAACTCACTTCCCATTTGTTCAGTACTTGTACTTATGCAGGACGGGTTTGGATGGATGTTGCTAGAACTCTCAGTAAGGGAATAATGATCAGAAGGGAAGACTCATGGGAGAAAAACAACAAGCGGTGGTGGGACAACAAAGCGGTATGCGAATTCAGAGCTTACCCCATGCTTTATGTTTTTACAATATGGGAAGCCAAAAACAAAGAATTTTTTAAGAGCATTTGGAATCCCATTAACATCTCTTCATCACTGCTACTGCAGAAAGTTCAGGAACATAGAACAGTTCCCAAAATTGGAAAACAAAGAACAACCATAGCCCCAATTATCAATAAAAGTACTCCTTGGGAATTCTTTGATGGCGCCAGCCAAGGAGATCTAGCCATTGGTGGGGCAGGTGGGGTCATATGTATATCTGATTCAAAAAAATTAACATTCAAACTGGGCACGGGAAGAGCCACCAATACTAAAGCAGAGCTAATGGCTCTCTGGGCCACCCTAAAGATAGCAAAAGACAAACAAATTGCCAGGTTGAATATACATGGGGATTATAAAATAGTGATAGAGTGGGCACAAGAAAGAAACAACATTCGAGCCCCTCATTTACAAAATCCGTTGAGAGCAATTCGGTCGATGCTACCCTTCTTTGCAGCTCTTAATTTCAGCCATGTATACAGGGAAAACAACACAAAAGAAGACATACTTTCAAATCAATATTTAGCCATTCAACCAGGGATAATCAAGGGCGAGATCTTCGATGTAGGGGACTCCATCATGTTCCACATTCCTCTTTGAATAAATATAGAATTGTGGATTTTTATTTTGAAAGTAGATAGATGAAAAGGAAATGAAAAAAAATGAAGGTGCAACATTGTTTTGACAATATAGTGATGGAAAGTACAAAATCAGCACTATACATTTTGTGATGTAAGCCATGTAAGGCAGTTATGTACACCTCTTATGGTGATTTTGTGTAAATCCTGTTTCCATAAGGCATAATTGTATCCTCCTCAGGAGATGTCCATGATTATTCGAAAGAATAACGGTTTTTTTTCTCAAGGAAAAAAGTATATATATATACACACACACATTTGGGGACAAAATATACCAAAACTAATAAAACGTTATAAAAAATAATGATTGATACCCATGTTTCTTCCTCGCCAATGATGAAACCTTTAACATAGTCATACTCATAAGCTTTTAGTAATTGGGAACATTGCATAAATTTCAATAAATTTATAGACATGATATTTGGATGATAAAAGCATATATATATTTACAAAAAATATTCAATTTGTAACATGTGTACATTCTATCTCATATTATAAATGTGTGTTTTGTGAGTTCAATTATTACACCATACCTATGTAACAAATCTATGCATCGATTTTCTTGAGCCTTGACACACTTATACATGTCTCTACAATATGCTGCATACTTCTCTAGCTCCGATCGACTCATAAAACTCAAGGCATCATCTGAATAGTCATCAAATGAGTTGTCATCCATATTCGTTGAATATCCCATAATATTTAAGTCAATTTATACCCCTACCAATGCAACACATGCTATTTTATTTTTCTCTCACCCTACTTTCCACTTCGGATGTCATTTGAAACTCCTCTGGAAAATAAATGACTCTAGGTTTTGGAACTACTAAGCGAGGCAACATTTGACTATATTCAACATCTCGTAGTGAATCAGGGCATTCTAATATGGCCTTTTCCAGTACCATAGAAAGGTGATCCCGTATCTGTATAGTCAGGGTCCATGTGCAACCGAAACTCTGCAATTAGCATCTTGAAAAAATATTGAGAGATCTCATCATTATTTGGGAACTTCCAATATGCATAGAGGAGCCTCAAATAAATATGTGATGCAATATTGGGATCATTGAATCTTGCAATATTTAGACGTCTTTTGTCTTCAGGAAGCAAGTCAAATAATGAAAAGACCATGTCTTTTGTGACATTTTTTTTAATTTCTTCGAACTTGTGGTGACCCATCACCGTCGTTCGCCTCCTATGCATAATGTCATAAAAAATACAGGTTGATGTTCCAACCCCAACATAACTCTCAATCAAACTGTTCAAATTGTACAACATAATATGGAGAATCTGTTGATAACTGGTAGAGATAGTAGAACTCTCTATTTCACTTTGCAATCTCACATAGTGGTCCCTCATCTCTTCCATGGTAATCTTTGCGATCTTTTCTTCCCAAGGAATATCATCAGGAACATCTTTAGGATGAGTGTAGACAGGATCATATGTTTTATTGTGTGCATACTCATGCGCTCAATGACCTCTCCTTGTGTTATGAGATGGACTAGGAGAATGAGCAACAAACCCTGTAAGAAGTAAAACATGTGGAAGTATTAGAACGTATATATAACTTTTCGATCAAAGTATACATATTTAAATAAAATGTGTTCATTAAAATACCTAGTGGGGCCTCTGCCTCAGAATGTACATTGTGCGTACTAGAAACTAACTCTTATACCCCATCAGTATCCTTAGAATGCGTAGAAGTACCTATACAAAACAATAAATTGTCAATCACATGTAAGCTTAAGAAAAATAGCATAAATTTTCACAAATAAAACACCCATGTCCAATAAGAATTTTGATCAGAATTTACATAAACATTCTTCTTCTACTAATGGGATCTCTGAGATAGTAGTATCTACAACATAAGCCACTGAATGCATGCACACAAAATCAATCAATTCATATGCATGTAATGTTTTAAATAAATTAAAGACATTTAACTTGTACTATAAAAATATAAATACCAGTGTCCTTTGTGCCCGTCGACAAGCCCCTGTAAAACACAATAAATTGACAAACACTTATAAGTAAGAGAAATATCATTATTTCTCACAAATTAAACACACATGTCAAACAAGATTTATGAACTTAGATTTCACCTTTACTATGTATATATTTCGCTGGCCTACTTCTGGTAGGCATATCAGCAGAGTAAGGCACTGAATGCATGTACACAAAAATAATCAAGTCATATGCATGTAACATCTTAAACAAATCAAATACATTTAAATTGTACTATAAAAATTTAAATAACATTAAAAATTACCTTTGCATTTCCTTCGTGCCCGCCCACTAGCCCCTATAAACAACAATAAATTGACAAACACTTATAAGTAAGAGAAAAATCATAGTTTCTCACAAATTAAACACACATGTCAAACTTGAGATTTATGAACTTAGATTTCACCCTTACCATGTATATCATGTGTTGGCCTACTTGTGGTAGGCATATCAGCGGAGTAAGGCAATGAATGCATGCACACAGAAATAAACAATCCATATGCATGTAACATTTCTAAAATGTTAACTATATTTAACTTGTACTAAAAAATGATAAATATCATTAGAATGTACCTATGGGTGGCATGTATCCAATATACTTGTCAAATATACGTCTGCCATGTTCAAATACACTACCTCTGCATGGCAAGATCTTATAAAAGTGTGTAAAAGAATATTATCCACAAATTAAAAAAAATGTCAAATTTAACATAAATAACTTCATATTTGTATTGACATTAAACATTTGAAATATGTAACCTAGACTTAAACATGTTGAAGTAAACAGTCGAATGCACCTGATAGTGGACCTATGGTGCATCCAATACACCCATTTGAATGGTGTCTATGGATTTCGGTGCCACTACGAACTTGTCTAGATGTTCTCGGGCGATCCATGTGTCCTTATTAAGAATAAAATTGATTAGGTTAACTCTATGAAATCATAATACAATGATTGAGATCAATAGTAACTCTATGTATCAGCAATGTTTCTATAGCAAGGTTAATGTGGGAATGAAAACATGCAAGAAATGACCCGTTTAGGGAATGACGCAATTGTTATAGCAATAAACTAGTTGTGCATGACTGACTATCCCTTAGGGTGACTAAGATTGTTAGGAAGGACGAGTTATTTTGATGATTGTAGGTTTGTCCTAAAGCAAAAAAATTTATGAGTAGGGCTTAGTCAAGGCTGAAGTCTAAGAGGGGTCAAAATATGGGTTTTGGGGATGTCTTGGTGTGAGTTAGGAGGGTTGGCAGGAAGCTTTAGGATTTGGTCTTTACATCTGTCCTAAGGTTCTGGGAAGGCCGGGGTTTTGCGACTGTTCGTTAGGATTGTTGGTTAGCTCCTAGGAGGGCAGAGGGTAGGATAGGGTATTGGATTTAGGTCCAAGAGAAAAAGTCAACAATCCAAAGGACTATTGTAGCTATTTAGGGAAGAGTAAAGGGGAGGTCAAAGTGCTTAAGTCATGGTCCAATGGATTGTTGGGAGACTCAGGGTAGAATAGAATATAGGGTCGGGAGTTAGGATGCTAGAATAGGTATGTTAAGAGATGAAAGAAAGGGAATTGAGGGTATTTTTATGACTACTAAGGGTTTAGGATAGAGGTAAGGGGAAGGTCAAAGGACTTATATGACAGTTTGTGGAATGTTGGGAAGGAGAGGAGGAGGGATGAATTCCTGGGACATAGTACGATAGGACTATGATGGGTGTTGGAGGCCTAAATAAGGAATTCCTAGGCCTCATTATGAGCAAGTCAAAGGATCCAATCCATAGACAATGGGTAAATGGTTAGAGAAGAACTAAGGTGATCGTGTTAATAATGGAGAAAGTAAGCTCACATGGATACGAGGGGTTTTACAACCAAGTTTGGAAGTATGATATAATACTAGTGATGTGGAGTAACCCGTGGCCGCAAAATAAACCTATATAGACCACAGGGTAAACCCGTCGTCAGAGAAAAAAATGGGACTGGATTGTGGGTAACTACTTTTGGTATGATTGTTGGCCTCCAAGGGAGGAGAATGGAAATACTAGAAAGAATGAACAAGAATCATGTGTTTGGTCAACTGGAGATGTGAGTGAAGCCTTGATAGAGAAAAGGAAAGACATGAAATTTGAGAACAATGCCAGTTAGAAGTTCAAGCAGTGAGCCAAGACTGGTAGAAGAAAACCCAATGGAGAAGAGTAATTAATAGCTTAGATGCCTTTGAGTCTTTGGCATAAAATAGAATCTCATTGAGCTCTTTATAATATATATGCCTTAAGAGTTTATTGAAAAAACAAAAGCAAGCCATTTTCTCATTGGATTTTTTCAATTGGGTTTCTTGAGGATAAATCTATGCTCTATTGTGTGTAAATGTTGTTTACTTACATTAAGTTCTTTTCTTTTGAATATACAGTCACCATTGAAACTCACAGTAGCATTAAACATAGAAAAGTAAATTCATTAATTTGTTAATCAAGAATCTGTGTGGGCCATGTTGGCCATAACTGAAATTCTTATGGATTACTTTCCCTTCAAAGAGAGTTGGAGCATGTAATGTTGTTGTGACATTAATTAAATTTGTGTGGGTCCTAACAACCTAGCCAACCAAATGAGCACTTAGCAAATAGTTTTCTTGCTTAAGGGAGAAGTGTACTGAGGAGAGAAAGGGAATGGATTCTTCTTCCAGTGAATGGAGAAAAAACAGAGGGGGTTCACAACGTTATTGTATCATTCGTTTCAGCAGCCCTATTCTATGGTACCCTCTACCTTGCATCCCTAATTTCCTTCTAACATCCTTTAGCGGACCCTAAAAAACCTACAACTTAAAAACACATGTTAATTAATATTTATGAAGTTAGATTTCACCTTTACCATGTATATCTTGCGATGGCCTGCTTGTGGTAGGTGTATTAGTAGAGTAAGGCAATGAATGCATGTGCACAAAAATAATCAAGTCATATGCATGTAACATTTTTTAAAAGTCAACTATATTTAACTTGTACTAAAAAATGATAAATATCATTAGAATGTACCTATGGGTGGCATGTATCCAATAGAACCGTCAGATGTGCACCTACCATTTTCAAATCCACTACCTATGCACGACAACATCTTATAAAAGTGTGTAAAAGAATATTATCCACAAATTAAAAAAATTGTCAAATTTAACATAAATAACTTCATATCTGTATTGACATTAAACATTTGAAATATGTAACATAGACTTAAACATGTTGAAGTTAATAGTCGAATGCACCTGATAGCAAACCTGTGGTGCATCCAATACACCCATCTAAATGGCGTCTATAAATTTCGGTCCCACTATGAACTTTTCTAGATGTTGTCTGACGATTCATGTGTCCTTATTAAGAATAAAAGGAATTAGGTTAACTCTATGAAATCATATTACAATGATTGAGATCAACAATAACTCTATGTATCAGTAGTGTTGCTACAACAAGGTTAATGTGGGAATGTAAACATGCAAGAAGTGAACCCTTTAGGGAATGACACCAATTGTTATAGAAATAAACTAGTTATGTGTGACTGACTATCCCTTAGGGTTGTTGAAATTCAAGGTCAGTTTTAGATTTAACACGAATAAATATAATTCAATGCATAAACAACACAAGGTTAAATTTAGAATAGTACTTATTTAGATAAATTTGATCTGCAATAAAATTAAACATAATTTTAATCTCTTTCAACTTTAATACTCTTTTGGTCACTACGTTAAAGTTAGTCTAACTTTAATGCTTTGCTGGTCACTGCATTAAAGTTGATCATTGAGATGTTTCAACAAATGCCATATACAGAAAAATAGAAGATAACAGTACTAAGGAATCATAACCATTATTTGGACCAACCTTATACTCAGATACTTTTAAGTTTGATCTTGTCACCGAAGGGACAAGTCAATATAGGTAAACAATTGTGTACCTTGAGAGAGAGTTTAGGTAGAATTAAACAGACCTTAGTTCTTCAATGAAATTAGCAGCATAGTTATACACACGGTCACGCTACAGATAGTGACTTACAAATTCCAGTGAAGATAGATCACGTTAAGCGGAAATGAAGTCACACATGTGTAAATAAAACCACACTAGGATAGAGACCACACATAATAGAGATATCACTGGTGTAAATGCAAAGGTGGGTTCATGCTCACAGTGTACAGTCACGCAGATGGTGAAGTCCATGCAGGTGGATATTACACAAACAGTCATGTAGAAGTGTGAGAAAGGTGAGCTATTTAGACGAAGAACACACAGAGCATGAGAAATTTGAACCACTCAGAGGGAGAACACATAGAGTGTAAGTAATATGAGACCCAGTACCAGTCACGATCAGCTGCAACAGAAGATACACGAGTCGCAGAGAAGGAGGCATTCACCCATGGGTGAGAAACCAGTCATGTGTGGAGTGGTCACAAGGAGCAGAGGAGGTAAGACCCAACCATGCAGGTCACTGAGAAATCACGTAGGTGTTCACGCTGTGAAGAAGCAAGGAGCTAGTCCATTCACGCAGGAAGGGTCATACGAGACAAAACATAATAGTGACAGACATGAAGCATGTATATGGTTTCACAGTCACAGTGTAGGAGCCAGTAGTCATGCTAGAATATCAGGGTAGACATGTCACACTGAAGGAGGAGTCACTGTCAGCAGTAGTCACGCACGGGAAGATAAAAGAAAATACAGGAGCAGAACACTGATGGAAAATAAGTGATACTTCACTTGATGATGATACAAATGAAGACAAACATAGTCTTATATAAGGTAGGTAAGACAAATAAAACATCGTCATAAAATACTTTAGTTGTAAAGGTAAAACAATGAAAGATCCAAAGGGCATTATATAAAACCAGAAAATGAATGTTAATGGTTTTATAATAAGGTCAAAAGGTAAAAGTTCCAACATAAAGTAAATAGTCCAATAACCATAAGTGGGTCATAGGTCCTTTAATAAAACATAAAGTAATCATAACAATAATTGGTCCAATGGTCCTTTAATAAAACCATAAGGTAAATACACTTAGGACAAATTCCATAAAGTAGGAGTCATCATAATCAAATGTACACACAAGTAAGAGTGTTAGGACCAAGTAAGGTAAAGGACCAAATGTCACATAAGAGGGTCACAATGACCCACATACCCACAGGATAAGGTGAACCATAAATGGTGGAGAAACGATTCCTTTAGCGATCAACAAAATGAGTAAAAATTTATCTCTCTCAAGGTACATTTTTTTATATAGTTTGTCATCACTGTATAAGGGAAAGATCCAAATAAATGGTACAATCCTTAGCTCCTCAACATTTCTCCTAAGGATTAGGTGTTAGAGACATCATCAAGGGGTGTCCATTCCCTTGAGGAGCAGCCTATAAATAACCGATTATGAGAGGGGACATCATACATCATTATCTTCCATTCTTAAAGTATGGCTTTCAGCCCTAGGCTCAGTTTCAGTCTCACACTGAATCATGTTGATCAACCCTTGGACCTTGATCAGGTCCTTCATTCTCTCGAAGAATGGTTCCCCATACTAAGCTGATCTTCAGTCTCAGATTGAAAGTTGATCAACTATTTACATGACCTACTTGGACATCGTGTCCCTGGTCTTAGACCAGAATAAATCTCTTCCTCTACCTGCAGGATCTACTTTGACATTGTGTCCCTCGTCTCAGAACAGATTACCCTAGAGGAATATAGGGGTCCTAGCCACATGCTAGGGGCTTTTTTGTGGCATCCACCTACTTCATCTCATACCAATAACCCCAGGAAACTACTGGGGGCTCTAGGGTACCTTCTAGGGTCTTACTCTTCCCTAGTCAACTAACTAGGCTACCATCCTCTCTGAGAATGGGTCTCATGGGTGCACTAACTTAAAAAGGGTGACTAATACTGTTAGGAAGGCTGATTTATTTTGATGATTGTAGGTCTTTCCTAAAGAGGACAAATTTTTGAGTAGGGCTTAGTCAAGGCTGAAGTCTTAGAGGGGTCTAAACTTGGGTTTTGGGGATGTTTTATTGTGAGTTAGGAGGGATGGTAGGAAGCTTTAGGATTTGGACTTTACAACTGTCCTAAGGTTCTGGGAAGGAAGAATTTTTGGGACTGTTAGTTAGGATTGTAATTTTTCTATTGTGCTTCCCATTTGTAAAATTAAAAAAATATATAGCTTTAAAATCACCCTTTTTTATTTCGTAGGAATCCATATAGAATTGGAGGCAATGCCCTTTTATCTCTTGAAGAAGAGCCATATCAAGTCATATATGCTTATTGGAAATAACTGACAATTGTAGATCCCTAAACTTGTGGTTTTAGGACTCTAATTCATGCAACACTTATGTGTTGTTTCAAAACATAGGTTGGTGACTCTTTACCCATTTTTCAAGGTGGATAATTTTTCACATGTTCAAAAGTGGAAATAATTATTTTCCATTCTTGTCTTGAGATGTGTAAACATCAAAGAAATAAAATACTAACTTTTAACAATATTTAAGCATACAAATATGGGTTTTGTATTTATAAACAACTAAAAAGGTAGGATGATTTCCCCATTGATAGGCTATGAGTCTACATTGAGTAAGGACACGATTTAAAACTTCCCATTTTTGGCATGGAAATACAATTCTTGGAGTTTAAAATGATGTAATCAACATAATGGATTGCCCTATGGGTTAGTACACATTGATATATTCCCAAGAGTTCCAAGAACACTTCAGTTGGAATATGTATAAAAAAATTATGGCATCCATGTGTATCTATTTTTCCTGTTATATCCATGGTATTTGTTGGAATTTTGAACTTGTTGGAATTTTGAACAAGAGAATTTCCAACGTGAAGCATACTGTAAAAAACAAAGAAATTACGCTATATTCTCATTGGTTTGATTCTACTTAATATGTTTCGATCAAATATATATTTAGGGAGTAAGGATAATGGAGAAGGAATAAGGGACATTGAGATGTCAAATATATGTTATGGGGTAATATCAACCATAAGTCAAAAAGTCAGAAGAAAATTTTATAGAAGAAAATTTTATAGATGCATGGAACTTTGATGTACTCGACGAAGGAAATATTGCTACGATGATGAGAAAAAATATGACCTTGAGATCCCCTCAAGTTACAAACATCAAGTCAAAGTATGGAGATTGAAACAACTTTCATAGTTGGACACTAAATTTTGTCTCAACAATAGAATTTATCAAATTTCTCCATTGTGTGTACATTATCTAGGACTATTTTCCATGGATGGAATTAAGGTCAAATATGGGGGAATAACTAAACTGATGGAGTATATTAGACAATGTTACAATTATGGAATATGGATCAGGTTGGGACAATGTATTCAAATCATGTAAAGGTGCGTTGTTTCTACAAACTATATACAAGTAAAATACTCTAATTGAAATAAATAAGTGACTATATAAATTGATGGAAGGACAAAAATTCTAGAAATATTGTAGCATTTATAAACAATACACAACTTGGGGAAATGAGAATTCCATTAATTTACATGTTTGAGAGACAAAGGAAATCAATAATAATATGCAAAATAAATAAATAAAATTAAGCCAATAGAAAATTTGTTGATAAATTATGATTTGAAGGAAATCAATAATAATATGCACAGCAAATAATTAAAATTAAGCCAATAGAAAATTTGTTGATAAATTATGATTTGAAGGAAATCAATAATAATATGCACAATAAATAATAAATAATTACGCCAATGGAAAATTTGTTAATAAATTATGATCAACTCAAATAATAGAAGAAAATCTTTGTATCATTGGTGATCTCATGTTTTATTCTTTACAAATATAATTAATAAATATTTATGTTTAATTATCTTAAACAATGTTAACATCCCTACTTCTTCTTTTGATTTAATTAGCATTCTTTTGAATATTTTAGTAGGATGATCATGAGAAAGGGATCATAGAGCTTATTAAAGGCACCTGAAAAATCATAGATCATTTCAATTTATTAATATCTCTTCAATTTTTAAAATTAGTTTTGTGTTTATTATAATAAACTTTACATGTTGATTGTTGGTAAGAATCTTCCCAGCCTTTTTTTTTTGACATGGTTGATGAAAATGACTTATTTGATTACCCAAATCCATGAGACACTTTCATAAGGTTATTAGAAAGACCAATAAATAATTTGTTTCATTATTTCAATTTGACTTAGAGGATGCTATGTATAGGCACGAGATTTTCAACAATAGACTTAAATGATAATAAGTATGCATCAACATTTAATTTTTATTTTTATTTTTAATTGATTGTATTCAATTTTTTTCAATTTAATTTAATCATATATTTAGAAAAATGGACACAAAAATGTTTGAGGTCTTTTGAGTTTAACTATCATGATGTTGGTGTTACTCGTGAGATGTATAACAGTTGGTGGCGGGGTATGGTTAAGACACCCCCTAAGCTGAAAGGTCGCCAGTTCTAATCCCGTCGGATACCAAAAATCCAACCATGTTAAGGGTTGGTGCGATCTAGGCTGAGTGCAATCCTCGAGTGATTTTGACGGCTTAGAGGGCCCCTGGTTCGTGGTTTCTTAGCCAATGAAAACCTTTGTAATCAAGGTGATTCCACCAGTTTTCCAAAAAAAAAAAACTATCGCGATGTTGGTGTTAGAAATAACTACATGACACTAGATATCCTATCACATCACCCAACCACAACAAATCACATATCCACAAGATTATTCAACTCTCCATATTCTACTCATAGTACCTCATCTCCTTCCTCTATCACTCATCTACCCACCTTCGATTCTCCCATAGCTTCTTAGTGTCTTGCTTGGTACCCATTCCCATGAAATGATAGTCCATGCCAATGCTGGTGGAGGAAACCTTGTTGTCACATTACACAAAGTTATGGGAATCCTTTTCTGGAGTGGCACATGTTAATAGCATTGGGACACTATCCACTAAAATTATATCGAATCAAAACCTAATCCCATTAAAGAAACTAAAACTTCTAAGTAATTATTTATGTCTTTATGGGCATAATGTAATACAATCCCATTAAAGAAACTAAAACTTCTAAGTAATTATTAATGTCTTTATGGGCATAATGTAATACACTTGTAGTACTTTTTATTCTTTAGAATATAGTAATTATATATCTATTATTGGTTTGGAAATGAAAAATACATTTTGGAAGAATCCATATGAGATGGAATTAAATACCTTTGGGTACCTTGTTGGTGTCATTGGTGTCATTTTTAACCAAAGTTAAATAATCACTTGGATAGGTAGATATTTAAAAACCATTAAATATATAGATAGGGTCAATTTGAAAAAAATCTAGGCATGAGTGGCATGCTATGATAATTTTTTTTATAGGGAGTGGAAGGTTTTAAGGGAGGATCAATGGAGAAGAGGATGAGAAAGGAAGGATAGAAACTACCAACATGATAAGTTTAATTGAATATGTTTTCTTAGTTAAACATAAAATTGTATTACTTTACTTGGCCAACAGTATTATGTTATATTTAAGCATGACTAAGACAAACATGGCCTCGGTGGATACTTCCTAGATTTATAAGTATGAAAATAATTTCATTACTAAAATGTTTTGAAATGTTTAATGTAGTGAGTAATTGAAATTTATGACATTGTTATAGAATGTACTGGGATGTCTATAATTGAGAATTCATTGAAAAAGAAATAAACTTTGTGTTCAAGTGCAGTTTTCAAGTTGTAGTAGAATGTGTGCAAGTTGGGGGTAATAATTAATTGTAATTGTAATTTTTAGCTTCACGAAGATAACCCATAAATATAAGTTCATTAATTTTTTTTGATGATAATTCATTATTTATATAAATGTTAATTGTAAATATATAACATAGACTAGGGAGATAAACAAAATATTTATGCTAAAGGTCATTTTCATCCGAGAAAGTGAACATGATTTGGATTTATAAGGTATTGAAAAAATGCATGTATTCATTCATCTTGGCCCTATAATATGGTGGATTCTAATCTTGAGGAGGTTTGTATGTTTCACAATTAAATTAATCAAACACCTTTTATTTTCAAACAGGAAACCTTCACCCACTTGGGCTCTTCTATATTCTCTATATCAAAATATTTATTTATCTCACTTATCCAGTCTATCACTTCTTCAGGGTTTAGACTCCTTGAGTAGGTAGATACCTCCATTTTAAACCTACCTTCATCTCATACAACACTTTCAATACTTTATCTCTTGGGTCTTCTTCTTCTTCAACCCTAGGAGAATTTTCTTCATCCTCAACCTATTCATCACCGTGGTCAAGGTTTAATATCCATGGTCCTCTCTTCTATCTTCCTTTAATACTGCTAGCTCTCTCTTCAGACTTCTCATGATCTTAACGCAATCTTCGAAAATTATACAGTGACTAGTGACCCTTGCACCTCCACGCAGTATTTATTATTAGACGTTAACACCTCTCTTATCCATTACTCTTTTTCTCATATGACTAAATCTCCACAATCCCAATTTGCAACTAGGTTACCACCTTCTCCAACTCTACCCAACCGCATCTAGAGTTTCTCTCTCCACGTTTAATCGCAACTTGACTTCCAACGTAGGATAGTTCCTGCTCTGATACCAATTGATGCAGACGTGATCACATTCGCCTACAAATTATTGTGCACGATAAAATGTAATGGACACACAAAAACAAATAACACAAGGATTTTTTAAGAATCATGGCTTTTAACTTTCTAAGAATTATGGCTTTTTAGTTAAATTAAACGATCTCTTTACAAGAGGAACTGCGGTGTAGATTCCATGCTCTATTTTAGTTGGAATTAACTTTGACTATTTCTTACAACACTTTGAAAATTACACGTGAGGGAATTCACATCCTCATAGTAGCAACCCAAGTTTCCCAAAAAGTCCCCTCCTCTAGTTATACACTGGTATTTATAGGAAATATATGGGTTGTCCCGCTCAAATATTCCTCTAGAATCTTCACTTGCTTCTACACATGACTCATTTGTATTTAATCTTTCATGTGCCTCTTCTTGGCATATCTTTCCATCTAGCCTTCTACAACAACCATCATAACTAGTTCGCAACTGTTCCAACCACCCCAATAGTTTCGCTCCTAAGGATTTTGTCTTCTTTATCGATTATCTTATCATTGTCACTGGTTTAACTCATGACTCCTTTCACTCTTCTTGTCGGCAATATCTTGGACCTCCCTTGCTCCATTAGTCTTTTGTCTCATCGTCTAACATCATCCATAGTTGGTTGGAATTCTCATAACTCTTCTACTTATCAAATCCTTGGTTTCACCTCTAGAATCCATTGACTATCCTCCAGATGACTTTAGTCATTTAACTACAACTGGTCTCTTTGGTCTTTGATGCCTTTGCACCATAATACAACAGTTTCACATGTTATTGATCTTTTTCTTTTGTGTAATGATTAATATTTAGCACATTTATTGCATGTATTTGTTAGATTGTTGATCTCTTGCATAGTATTTCTCCCATGCTTAATATCTAGATCAAGATGCTCAAATTCTATATAAAAGGGATGAATCATTAGTAAAACAAAAATATACCTGAAAGTTGTGACATACCATTGGACAAACAAACAAACTTATTTTTTCTAACTACTTTAAGTGCTAGTATTCTCCAAAACATTTTATGAGTAAATGACCAAACATTCTGTGTGAATGACTGAATTCTCACAAGTTAGATAGTCTACCTTGGTAGTTTTTTCGAGACAATCTTTTGGGACTTTTAGAGTGTATTTAATTGTTTGGATGTAGCAGTAAGGGACAAATCTAGGAATTTTAGAGCGTATTTAATTGTTTGAATGTTGAAGTAAGGAAACATGTTTTTATAAATATCTAACCATAAACCCTAGCCTTAAACATTCCTAGAAAATTAGATATTCTTGGTTTCCTGAGTATTGTTTTATGTAGGGTTTAAGGGCTAAGGCTCTACCTGTGACCATATATCTTTTAGTCTCCATCTAGATGTAAGCAAATTCCATACAATCTCTTGGGGAATCAAAGGGAGATAATGAAATCCACTACAAGATTGCCTATGATTGATTTAAAAACATTTCTTAGGCATTTAAGACAAACCAAATCCATGCAAATAAGAAAATCTTGTGTTTTTTACATTCAACAAATAACAAATTAAAAGAAGCAAAATGACTCTTTGTCCATGTTCTTGCATCTGTCTTGTATAGGAACAACCTAATCCAAACAATTATCTTTATGATTCTAAGTTCTAATTATGCTGCTTTTATTTAGTGTTTGAGTTTGCATCCCTCATCGTTATTATTGTACCTAGAGGAACTAGGTGCTCTAAAACCTAGTATGGGGGAGATGTTGTTGGGTAACTTTATGTAAGGTGACATATTTTAATAATAAAGATTTAAGAAAAACACACACACACACACACATATAAACATGCCACACTTTAAAAAAATTACATATGTTTTAATGAAAAGTAATTAAAAAAATCCATGTCCCTCCTTAAAAAAAAATCATAATTTTTTTTAGATATGAAAAAAAAATATTATTAAAAAAATTATATCTCAAGAAATTGGATCCTTTGGGTGCTTTATAGATGCAGATAGTTCATCCCTATCATCTACCCCAAATATATTGGCTACTCCTCAAAGTAGTTCACTATGAAATAATCCAACAACAACAAAAACAAGAACAAGTAGAAAATCATAAATAATATGACATATAATAGTAATTCAAAAAGACATATAATAGTAATTGGTTTATGTAGCAACTTTGTAAGTGTTGAGAGTTGCGATATTCTACTCTACCATGGATTTATAGTGGGTGTTTTCCACTGTATATATACGAATTCTCGGCTATCTTACAGTGGCCATCGTATCCGCTTACGTGATTTACAAGCAACTACGCTTCTCTGTGAATTTGTTGCTTGGTCCCCGTGCTTGGCCTGTAATTGGGCACCTACATCTCATGGGGAAACTGCCTCATAGGTCCCTGGATCGACTTTGCAAAACGTACGGGCCACTGATGTATATGAGACTAGGGTCCGTGCCATGCATGGTTTCCTCCACCACTGAGATGGCCTAACAATTTCTTAAGACGAACGACCTCATCTTTGCTTCCTGTCCACGGGTGGCTGCCGGGAAGCACACTGTCTACAACTACTCCGACATCACCTGGTCTCCTTACGAAGAGCTCTGGCGCTTCGGAAGGAAACTCTTCCTCATGGATCTTTTCAGTGCCAAGCGTCTTGAATCCTTCGAGTATATCAGAGTAGAAGAGGTGGCCTGGATGATAGGTTCAGTGTTTGATACCTGCCGATGGGGCCTCCCTATAGAAATGCGGGAAGAGATGACTAATGTTAGAAATAACATAATTTATTGGATGGTTTTGGGACAAAGGTACTTAGACGAAAAGGCGGGGAACAATATAAAGATAGCGGAATTCAGGGAGATGTGGGAGGAGCTATTTGTGCTGAATGGGGTTTTAAATATTGGAGACTATATACCGTGGCCTAGCTGGCTGGATCTCCAGGGTTACGTCAGGCATATGAAGAAGCTGAGAAAATGGTTGGATGTTTTCCTGGAGGAAGTGTTGGAAGAGCACAAAATGTGAATGAAGAGCGTAAAGAATTATGTTTTCAAGGATATGGTAGATGTTCTGTTGCAGCAAGCCAATGATCCCCAGTTGAACCTGAGTCGAACCAAAGTCAAAGCATTCACACAGGAATATATGCTCTTACAACTTTGCTCATCTCGATGCTCTTTTATGGCGTCACCAATCTTTTTTAATTCTATGAACTATTTGAATTGTGCTCTATGTGTAGGACATTATAGTGGGTGGCACTGAGAGCTCTGCGACGCTCATGGAATGGGCATTGGATGAGCTCCTGAAAAAACTTAAAACGTTCGAAAAGGCGACGAAAGAGCTGGACAGAGTTATGGGCAAAGAGCGGTGGGTGGAGGAGAAGGAAATTCCCAGGCTGGAGTATCTTCAAGCAATTGTGAAGGAAATGATGAGGCTCTACCCGGTGGCTCCCTTGCTCATCCCTCATCTCTCCACGGAGCCTTGCAACGTCACTGGTTACTGATAGCCAAAACCAAGCCGACTAAACTTGAGTTTAGGGCTCAGTCGATATTAAATTTTAATTTTCACTTTTCACGCCGACCACTCTTTCTTTTTACTTGTCAGTGAAACTTGTCTATCTCCCGACTAGACAAGTTTGTAAATTTTAGTCGGTCCTACACTCGACTAAATTTACTTCGACTTGCTTGTCAGTTATACCGACCGGTTTTTACCTCGACCACTTGTCACTTCGACCTAGTCGGTTGACTTCTTCTCTTCGACCAAGTGGGTTGTCTTCTTCTCTTTGACCAAGTCAGCTGCTTCGACCAAGTCGGTTCACTTCATGTCTTCGACCAAGTCGGCTCACTTTAGTCGGCTGCCTCAACCTACCACTCAAGTCGGTTCACTTTGGTCGAAATCTACAAAGTATGTTTCTTAGTCTAAAGACTTAATAAATTACAAATGCTTTTCACCTGTGAGTAAGATAGAGTAAAATAGACACATTTACAAATCCAAATAACTTATAAAAACATATATGCCAAAATATGTAGGAAGACTTGAGTCGACCAATGTGTCGTAAAACCTGGAACTTTCATGTGGTGAGATTTTTATGGGTTCTTGTTCTTTCACTTAACAGTAATTGTAAAAGACATTTACAGAAGTAAATATGGAAATATGTGTGACCAAATAATCATGCATTCAACCATAAACTATTTCATATATTTAACTATGGGAAATAACAAAGTATTACAAACTTGTCGATTACAAACTGGTCGGTCCAGACTTGTCAAGCCAGACTTGTCGGTCTACAGAACTTTAGCTCTTCGACTAAATCACATGCACAGAAGCTTGAGCTTCGACTTCTCTTTCTCACCCTGAGTTTCTCTGCTATCTAATGTCTGTGTCTCTATGTAAACTGATTTACAATTTGCTTCTTTTATTTATAGGCAACCTGAAGATTGCTACTACATGGGTCGACTGACCCACCATTAAAGACTGCAATAACTATCTACCTTACAACTTAGCTTCAGAAATAAATTCGACTGGTTTACATTGCCGAATCGTGGACTCTTCCCTCTTGTCAGACTAACAGACAAGATCTTGACTTTTACAGATCTGGGAGTAATTACATTTTTCCAACACTCCCCCTTAAATATAAGCAAATGGATATTTTTAAAACAAAATTTACAAAATGTTTTAGAGCTTAGACATGCTCTATTTATGACAAAGTTCATTGTGGAGAACTTGTCTTTCCAAGATAACTACGTAGATACTGGAATGTGTCCTTTTCCAATGGCTTTGTGAAGATGTCGGCAAGGTGGTCTTCAGACCTGCAAAATTACAAACAAATTTCTTTGTATTTCACCAATTCTCTTATAAAATGAAACCTTGTGTCGATGTACTTGGTTCTCTTGTGAAACACATGATTTTTTGATAATGCTATGGCTGAATTGTTGTCGTAGAATATTTTTGTCGGTTCTTTATGGTTCTGTGACAAGTCTTTTAAGACTTTCCTCATCCAAACAGCTTGACATGCAACACTTGTTACTGCAACATACTCTACTTCAGCTGAAGATAGAGTTACTATGGGTTGTTTCTTTGAAGCCCATGAAACAACACCTATACCAAAATGAAATGTGTACCCAGATGTGCTTTTCATGTCATCTATGCTGCCTCCATTGTCACTGTCAGTGTAACCAATGAGTTTAAAATTTTCTGAGGTTGAATACATAATACCAAGGTCTTTTGTGCCACTTACATACCTCAGAATTATTTTACCTGCTTGCAAATGTGAGTCTTTTGGTGACTCCATGAACCTTGAGATCAGACTTACTCCATACATAATGTATGGTCTTGTTGATTTCAAATACATAAGGCTTCCAACAAGCCTTTTGAACAGCGTAGGATCTACAGTGGATCCTTCATCATCCTTGCTCAATTTTAAACCTGTTATTACTAATGTTGGGGATGTCTTGCAGTTAGACATGTTAAACCTTTTTAAAAATTCACTTGCATACATAGATTGTGATATAAAGATACCACTTTTAGACTGTTGAACTTCAATGCCCAGAAAAAACTTCATAAGCCCCAGATCAGTCATTTCAAATTCACTTTCCATGACTGTTTTAAAATCTGTTATGCCATAATCACCAGTAAATATTAAATAATCTACATACAAGCAGACAATTAACATCTTACCTTGCTCATCGACTTTGGTGTACAAATTCGATTCACTTTCACTTCTGTGAAATCCATTTTCAATGAGATAGGAATCAATCTGACTATACCAAGCTCTAGGAGCTTGCTTCAAACCATATAATTCCTTTTTTAGCCTGTACACTTTGTGCTCTTGACCTGGAACTTCATATCCTTGTGGCTGTTCCACATATACTTCCTCTTCTAGATAGCCATTTAAGAATGCCGACTTGACATCCATTTGATGAACATGCCATTTGTTTTGTGCAGCAATGGCCAAAACTGTTCTGACTGTATCCATGCATGCAACAGGTGCAAACATTTCATTGAATTTGATGCCAGGTTGTTGTGTGAACCCTCTTGCTACCATTCTTGCCTTGTGCTTCTGCACATTCCCCACGGGGACTTCACTTAGCGAACCTCTCACATAGCACGTGCGATCGTGGGATATTAAAGAATACCCTTAATTTCAAGAAATATTGACCCAAACTCTTTTTGTTGAAACCCCCTCCCAATACTTAAAACCTCCTCCCCACCCCTTTTTATACCTCAATCCTTATAAACCACCCTACCCACCACCACCTTAAACCCCTCATCCCCCCAATACTTGCAATATATTGGTTCGATTTTTTATAATTTTAAATCCCACAATATGAACTAACGTGATAGGATATTGGTCAACAAGTGAATCCACCGTGACATTCCCATCAATATCTTGCTTTGTATTGTAAATCCATTTGACACTGATTACATCTTTGTTTTTTGGTACATCAACGAGTTCCCATGTCTGGTTTTTCTCAATGCATTCTATTTCTTCATCCATGGCTTGTGCCCATACTTCTTCTTCAACAGCTGCTTCAAATGTTAGTGGATCATATATAGGGGAAAGTAATGCAAAGAGAGAGAATGAATTAGGTGTACCAGCTTCATATATCTCTCGCATACTTCTTGTCTTCAACGGTTCTGTCGATGTCAACCTCGACGAAATGCTCGATGGAGTCTACTGTCCTCTTGGTGTACTTGTCGGTGTAGATTAAGCTGCTACTTGTGTCGATGGTCCTTGTGTTGAACCATGTCTTGGTGTCATGGGAGTCGACGGTGCTCCAACTGGTTGACTTACATGTGGTATTTGAACCAATTCCTCTTTCATATCATCATTGTCGATGTTCGACACAATATTGACTTTTATGTCGACGGTTCCATCCCATGATTCGTTCTTGAAAAATTGAACATCCCGAATGATTATCAATTTCCTTGTGATAGGGTCATACAACTTGTATGCTTTTGTGTCTTCTGAATAACTGACAAAAATACATTTCTGTCCCTTCTTGTCTAGCTTCCTCTCAACTCATCTCGAATATGAGCATATGCAACACAACCAAAAACTTTTAAATGGGAAACACTATGATTCATACCTATCCGTGCTTCTTGGGGAACTTTGTTCTTCACACTCTTTATTGGACACCGGTTCATCATGTATACATTAGTTGTGACTGCTTCACCCCAATACTCATTTGGCAAATGCTTGGCTACCAACATGCTGCATGCCATCTCCATGATGGTTCTGTTCTTTCTTTCGGCTATACCGTTCTGCTGAGGTGTATAGCGTGCTGTAAATTTCTTTTGTATTCCATGGGTCTTGAAAAAATTCAGAAATTCATTTGAAACATATTCACCTCCTCTGTCGGTCCTTAAGATCTTGATGTGGTGACCACTCTGGTTCTCCATGAGTGCCTTGAACTGCTGAAAATAACCAAATGCATTATATTTATGTTTCAGGAAATATACCCATGTCTTTCTTGAGTAATCATCTATAAAAGTTAGAAAATAGTTGTAGCCACCAATGGATGATGTCTGCATTGGACCACAAATGTCAGAGTGCACAATTCCAAGTGGTGTGCATGCTCTATAGGACTTTTCGACTGGAAAAGTCTCTTTGTGTTGCTTGCCAAAAATGCAACTTTCACAAACCCTCTCTAGTCTGTCGATCAATGGTAATCCCTTCACCATATTCTTTGTGTGCAGTAGCTTCAACCCACCAAAATTCAGATGTCCAAATCTGAAATGCCACAACCAGGATTCATCCTGAACTTCTGTCTGAAATGCAGCTTGCAAATTAGCGCTGCAATTTTCTCTCTTGTCGAGGAGCTCAATTGTTTCTTCACTTTCTGCCTTGAATGCGGCTCCTATATTTGTCTTCCCTTTTATGTCGGGAGTTATCCTCAATGGAAACAAGCGGTTTCTTGTCATTGGCACTTTTGCTATCAGCTGGTCGCTTGGACGCTTGTCTTTAATCACACAGTGTTCATCTTCCATGTAGACTCTGTAGCCTTTTTGTAACAAATCTACAATGCTTAACAAATTATGTTTCAGCTCTTCGACATGATAGATATCAAGGATATATTTACTCTCCCCTTGTTTGGTTAGAATATCAACAGTGCCTTTTCCTAAGACAGTAACTTGGACATTGTTTCCAAGTGTAACATTAGTTTTAACTGAAGTGTCTAGAATGGAAAATAGATTTAAATTACCAGTCATGTGGTTGTTGCATCCTGAATCTAAGTACCATATGTCATGTGGACTTTCTTAAACAGCATTGCATTCAAGTGGAGATGTCGATTCCATTAACATTGCACTTGACGAAGTGCTGGTGTTGGTCGACTGACTTGGACTTTGCCTTCCTTGGTCATATTGATTCTTCCTGTATTCATATGCATAATGACCAAACTTCTTACAGTAATGACACTGAATTTTTTATTTATCAAACCTTTGGCTACTTGGCTGACTTGGGTTCTGGTTATCTCCTTTGCCACCGACATTTGCAGGACTTTTTCCTCGTCCTCCTCTTGAAGAAATTCTTCCTCTGCCTCTGAAGTTGTTTCTCCCCTTTCCTCTACCATGACTTATGGATGACTATATTGCAAATGCACCTTCTAATGATGTTTGTGATCTGATGAGTCCGTGCTCGTGATTGATGAGTGAAGCTTGCAACTCATCAATGGTAAATGTCGACATGTTTGTGTGTTTCTCTAAGGTCACAACTAAGTTTTCAAATCTTGGGGGAAGACTTTTGAGAATTTTTTCAACAACTCTTCGGTCTGCTATGGGTTCTCCATGAGATTTCAGTTGGTTTATCAACCCAACAACTCTGGTGTAGAATGTGTCTACATTCTCTGAATCTTTCATGGACAGAGATTCAAAATCTCTTCTTAGAATCAATAGCTTGGATGTCTTTACCTTATCCAAACCTTGATAGGAAGTCTCCAATGTATCCCATGCTTCCTTAGCATTAGGCTTTGCTGCTATTCTTGGGAATATGCTTTCATGCATAGCTTGATGTATGAAAAATAGAGCTTTTCCATCTTTCTTCCTCTGCTCTCTCAAAACATCTTTCTCAGCCTATGTGAGATTGTTATATGCTTTCATGTCTGTTGGTTCTGCATAACCATTCTGGACTATCTCCCAGACATATTCACCTCTGAATAAATCCTTCATTGTTAAAGACCAATATTCATAATTCTTTCCTATAAAGATTGGAGTTTGCAACAAACCAGAAGTGGAAGCCATTTTAATTTGTTTTAATGAACTTTCCTTAGAAAATTAATTTCCACCTTTTAAGACAAGATTTGTTTCCTAAATCTTGGGCTAATATAAAACTTGCTATGATATAACCTTGCTCTGATATGAACCTTTCTCTAATACTAGATAGACAAAACCAAGCCGACTAAACTTGAGTTTAGGGCTCAGTTGCTATTAAATTTTAATTTTCACTTTTCACGCCGACCACTCTTTCTTTTTACTTGTCAGTGAAACTTGTCTATCTCTCGACTAGACAAGTTTGTAAATTTTAGTCGGTCATACACTCGACTAAATTTACTTCGACTTACTTGTCGGTTGTACCGACTGGTTTTTACCTTGACCACTTGTCACTTCAACCAAGTTGGTTCACTTTTCTCTTCAACCAAGTCGGCTGCCTTCTTCTCTTTGACCAAGTCGGCTGCTTCAACCAAGTCGGTTCACTTCATGTCTTCGACCAAGTTGGCTCACTTCAGTCGGCTGACTCAACCGACCACTCAAGTCGGTTCACTTTGGTCGAAATCTACAGAGTATGTTTCTTAGTCTAAAGACTTAACAAATTACAAATGCTTTTCACCTGTGAGTAAGATAGAGTAAAATAGACACATTTACAAATCCAAATAACTTATAAAAACATATATGCCCAAATATGTAGGAAGACTTGAGTCGACCAATGTGTCGTAAAACCTGTAACTTTCACGCGGTGAGATTTTTATCGGTTGTTGTTCTTTCACTTAACAGTAATTGTAAAAGACATTTACAGAAGTAAATCTAGAAATATGTGTGGCCAACTAATCATGCATTCAACCATAAACTATTTCATATATTTAATTATGGGAAATAACAAAGTATTACAAACTTGTCAATTACAAAGTGGTCGGTCCAGACTTGTCAGTCTAGACTTGTAGGTCTACAAAACTTCAGCTCTTCGACTAAATCACATGCACAGAAGCTTAAGCTTCGACTTCTCTTTATCACCCTGAGTTCCTATGTTGTATAATGTCTGCGTCTCTACATAAACTGATTTACATTTGTTTATTCTATTTATAGGCAACCTGAAGATTGGTACTACATGGGTCGATTGACTCACCATTAAAGACTGTAATAACTATCTACCTAACAACTTAGCTTCAGAAATAAATTCAATTGGTTTACATTGCCGAATCGTGGACTCTTCCCTCTTGTTAGACTGACAGACAAGATCTTGACTTGTACAGAATCTGACAGAGTCGGCTGGAAGTCAAGTACAGATCTGCGAGTAATTACATTTTTCCAACAGTTACGACATTCCTGTAAACACGAGGCTGTACATTAACGTGTGGACTATCACCCGAAATGATGGTTTTTGGGAGAAGCCCGATGAGTTCCAACCAAAGAGATTCCAAGGCAGAGCGTTGGACGTGAAGGGCAGATATTTCGAGCTCCTGCCATGCGGGACAAGGAGGAGGATGTGCCGAGGTATAATCTAGGACTAAACGTAGTTCGTTTGGGTTTGGCCAATCTGATCTACGGATTCCAATGGTGTCTGCCTATTGGACAGAGGCCCGAGGACTTGGATATGGGTGAGACTTTTGGGTTGTTGACCCCTAAAACATACCCTCTCAAAGATCATGTCACCAAAGGAACAACTCAATATGGGTAAAAAAATCATGTACCTTCAGAGAGAGTTCAGGTAGAAGTAACTAGACCTCATTTCTTCAATCAAATTAGCAGCATAGTTATACATGCAGTCACGTTGTAGATAGTTACTTACACAGTCCAGTGAAGATACATAACATTGAGCAGGAATGAAGTCACGCATGTGTAAATAAAACCACACTAGGATAGAGACCACAAGTAATAGAGATAGCACTGGTGTCAATACATAGGTGGGTTCACGCTCACAGTCTATATTCATGTATATGGTGAAGTGCATGCAGGTGGAGATTACACAAATAGTCACGCATAAGTGTGAGAAAGATAAGACATGCAAAGGAAGAACCCGCAGATCGAGAGTATGGTAAGCCACTCAGAGGAAGAACACGTCGAGTGTGAGAAGGTGAACCACTCAAATAAAGAATATGCAGAGTGTGAGTAAGGTGAGACCCAGTCCTAGTCACGGTCAGCTACAACAGAAGATACACGAGTCGTAGAGAAGAAGGCAGTCACCCACGGGTAAGAAACCAGTCACGCGAGGAGTGGTCATGCGAAGCAGAGGAGGTAAGACCTAGTCATGCGGGCCGCTGAGAAATCACGCATGTATTCACACCGTGAAGAAACGAGGTGCTATCCTATTCGCGCAGGAAGGGTCATGTCGGAAAAAAGAAAAATCATGCATGGAAAGCACATGGATGGTTGCATAGTCATAGTGTAGGATCCGACAGTCACAGTGGAAGATCCAGGTAGACCTGTCACGCTAAAGGAGTCAGTTTCAACAATAGTCATGCACGGGAAGATAAAAGAAAATACAGGAGAAGAAGACCCGTGGACAAGAAGAGATACTTCACTTGATGATGACACAAATGAAGAAAACCTTAGTCTTATATAACGTAGGTAAGACAAATAAAAAATCGTCATAAAAGTAACTTTAGGTGTAAAGGTAAAACAACGAAAGGTCCAAATGGCATTATATAAAACGATAAAACAAATGATAAGGTCAAAAGGTAAAAGGTCCAACATAAATTAAATAGTGGTCCTTTAATAAAACATAAAGTAATCATAACAATAATTGGTCCAATGGTCCTTTAATAAAACCATAAGATAAATACAGTTAGGATAAAGCCATAAAGTAGGAGTCATCATAAACAAAGGTACACACAAGTAAGAGTTCTATAACCAAGTAAGGTAAAGGACCAAATGTCAACCAAGTGGGTCACAATGACCCACATACCCACATGATAAGGTGAACCATAAAAATTATGCAAATGACTCCTTTAGGGATCAACGGAACCAATAAACTTTTCTCTCTCTCTTGAGGTACATTGTTTTATATATTTTTTCATCATTGTATAAGGGAAAGATCCAAATAAATGGTACAATACTTAGCTCCTCAACACTGCTCCTAAGGATTAGGTGCTACAGACATCGTCAAGGGGTGGCCATTCCCTTGAGGATAAACCTAGAAATAACAGATTAGGAGAAGGGGCATCACACATCATTATATTCCATTCTTAAAGAATGGATTTCATCCCTAGGCATAGTTTCAGTCTCACACTGAATCATGTTGATCATCCCTTGGAACCTGATCAGGTTCTTCATTCTCTCAGAGAATGGTTCTCTGTACTAAGTTGAGCTTCACTCTCACATTTAAAGTTGATCAACTACCTGCAGGACCTACTTGGACATCATGTCCCTGGTCCCAGACCAGAATAAATATCTGCCTCTACCTACAGGCTCTACTTTGACATCGCGCCTGTGGTCCTAGACCAAAATACCCTAGAGGAATATAGACCTAGCCACATTGTAGGGGCTTTACTTGGCATCCACCTGCTTGATCTCATACCAAGAACCCCAGGAGGCTACTGTGGGCCCTAGGGTACCTTATAGGGTCTTAATCTACCCTAGTCAACTAACTAGGGTACCATCCTCTCTGAGAATGTGTCTCGTAGTTGCACGAACTTAAACAAGGGTGACTAAGAATATTAGGAAGGCCGAGTTATTTTGATGATTGTAGGTCTGTCCTAAAGAGGAAAACATTATGAGTAGGGATTAGTCAAGGTCGAAGTCTTAGAGGGGTCAAAACTTGGGTTTTGGGGATGTCTTGGTGTGAGTTAGGAGGACTGGTAGGAAGCTTTAGGATTTGGCCTTTACATATGTCCTAAGGTTATAGGAAGACCAAAGTTTTAGGACTGTTAGTTAGGATTGTAATTTGTCTATTGTGCTTCCCATTTCTAAAATTAAAAGAAGTATAGCTTTAAATTCACCCTTTTTTTATTTTGTAGGAATCCATATACAATTGGAGGCAATGCCCCGTATCTCTTGAAGAAGAGCCATATCAAGTCATAGATGCTTATTGGAAATAACTTACACTTGTAGATCCCTAAACTAGTGATTTTATAACTCTAATTCATGCAACACTTATATGTTTCTTCAAAACATAGGTTGGAGACTCTTTACCCAATTTTCAAGGTGCATAATTTTTTGCTTGTTCAAAAGTACAATAATACCTAAAAACCTCCTAAATATTATAAATCAATCACTCAAATGGAGAATAATATCTACCTCAATAACAAATTGAGAACCCCTCATATGATAAGAATCACAAATAATTAAAACCTGATAAAATCGCTTGAGATGCAAACCATTTTTAGAGTGCACAATTTGTACCTTAAGGGATTCAATCCCTCTCAATGCTCCAAGTTAAGATGGATATATACTAGTGCAAAAAATAGCAAATGTAATTTCATTCTCAAGGAATGTTTGTTCTGTGATCATCTCTAATTATACACATAGTGAATCCAGAAAGATCAACACCAAGTTCACGTACCGTGGAAACATCTAAGCTGATAATACTTATTCCAACAATTATAATTATCTAAAAATGAGTGAAAATGAATTCACAAGAATAACTCAAAAAATATTATACAAAAGAAGATATCACAAACATCATCACCGAGTTTAAAATTATGATAAGTTATGGCCTTACAATATTTGAATATTACTACCCCGAAGTAACATAAGATTGAAAAAATAATTCCATCATTATGTCATCTTAAAAAAATCCCTCGGTGCAAATATTTCCTTTTACAGCCAATCCTAAAAAATGCATGTTTTTGAATTGTTGATTTTTAAAATAAAATTTTAACATTTTAAATCAGTTGTTGTTGGTGTTGTTGTTGTTATTATTAGGGTTACTATCCCAACATTTCATGAATTGTGGAATAAAATTTGAAATTTGCACCATGTGGCCATTATTTGCATAATTTTGTATGAAAGACAAAACTCAAATGCATGTAAAATAATTTGTTTTTGAAAGAAAATTACACAATATGTTGATATTCTTTTTAAAGCTTGAAATATATAAGTTTAAGTTTACACGGATAGAAAAAGGTTAATTATTTTATCTAAAATCAAATTTTCAATATCTCTCACTTAAAATTTTCATTGGACCGCTTAGAAAATTAATCTTGAGTTTATGCCTGAAATTCAAGGTATTCCATTTTTTAATATGGAAAGAAATAAAACTTTCCAATGAGTGGTTGCAAGCACATTTTCAATATAATCTTTGAAGAGCTTAAAATCAATAGAGTACAACCTACTTCACTAATGAGGAATCAAACTGCAAGCTTTCACAGTTTCCATATAGTTATAGATGTCGGAATTGAATTCTAGGAGTTGGGTTGAGTTAGTAATCACCAAAAGTGTATAGATTGAATATCTTGAAGGTTAAAGTGTCGTCTTTTATTAGGAGTAGAAAATGCACAAAACACATTTTTAATGAAAATTGTTCCCTATTTAAAACATTTAATTTCCCAAATTGAATTATGTCATCTCATTATACATATTTGTTTTATTTATTACAATTATATGCTAATTGATGTTGACCTAAACCATCATCATATGAGAATATTTAAATCAATAAAAAAATTATATTGACATCTATGACACCTAAGACTAAACACCTAGTGATCCTACCAATTCTCCCTAAAATGCAGTTTTGAGTCATCCAAAGAAGCAAAATGTTGTCAATAAGCTTAGATAATGTTTTGCATATTCTTACATTGATCTAGTTCAATTAAACCCAAGTGATAAAATTACCAAATTACGATGCATGTAGTGTAATAAATGAAAGAAAGTGAAAGTATGTGATAAATAAAAATATGAAAATGCACTTGAAGTAAGATTTCATTATCAACCATTAAACCATAGAACCATGCATGCATAAACAAATTTTAATCCAATTCAGTAGCATGTAATCGTCAATTAAAAAAACAAGGAATGAAGACTTGAAAAGCCACACTTGACCAAAAAGACTTGATTTTAAAATTTGTAAATGGGGTCTCAAAGTCTGTTAACTGGGGGCATGTTGATGCCTCAACGAACGGAAACATATTAGGTAAATCCAAAAATTTCCACAATGCATAGTCATATTTCCGATATCAACCAAAAGGGTACCAATCTAAGTATTAATATAGATCCTTCACTTCTCATTAGGGGTCCCATGGAAACTTTGTTTAGTGATGAAATATTAGATGAACTTGTTTCTTAAAATGCAACAAATTACCAGCTGATCAAAAGGGAAGGAATTATGGACATTATTCGTTAGATCATAATCCAAGTTTCGTATTGAATTGATGATAGTAGATTTTATTTATAGCTGAACACAAGGGAAGAAATTATAGACTTTATTATTTAGATCATAATCCAAGTTTCATATTGAATTGATGATAGTAGACTTTATTTATATCAAGTGTTTTATAAAATTTTGTTGGGAAATTTTCTCTTATTCTCATGGTATTGCTTCACTGCGTGGGAGTGTGAATATCCCCGACAAAGTCACTAAACATTACAAAGATTTATTATTTTCCAATGAACATCGACCACAACCCCGATGAAGATATATGCATTCCCTTGAAATAATAAGAACTTGATTTGACATACTTTTTGTTAAGAAATATTTATCAATTTGGGAACGAGGGAAGTACCAACTATTTCAAGCAAGTGAGGGTGATACCGAATTCCAAGAATCAAATAGTCATTCCTAGGTATAAAGATATTCCCCATTATTTGTTTATCTTTGGATATTCAACTCATGCCTGTCAATGCGATTAGTTGATATTAATGTGTGAATAAAATCCTTAAGCTAATCGATTCATTGACTAACAACTTGAGTCTCTAAGTTTTCATCGAAATCAATCACTTAGAAAGGATAAAGTTCCACCATTGTTGTGATAAGCTAGAATAATCTACATAAAACTTTAGATGTCATAATTGAATTATGAGAGTTGGGTTGAGTTAGTAATCACCAAAAATGTATAGATTGGATATCTCAAAGGTTAAAGTGTCAGATTGAATATCTCGAAGGTTAAAGTGTCACTTTTTATTAGGAGTAGAAAATGCATAAAAGACATTTTAATGAAAATTTGAGCTCTATTTAAAACATTATTTTGCCCAATTTGAATTATGTCATCTCATTTTACATATTTGTTAATACTTATTCCAATTATATGCTAATTGATGTTGACCAAACCATCACCATATGCGAATTTTTAATTCACAAAAAAATTATATTGGCATCTGAGACCTAAGACTAAACAACTGGCAATACTACCAATTCTTCTTAAAATGAAGTTTTGAGTCATCCAAAGAAGCAAGATGTTGTCAATAAGCTTAGATAATGTTTCACATACTCTTACATTGATCTAGTCCAATTAAAACCAAGTGATAAAATTACCAAATTACGATGCATGTAGTGTAATAAATGCAAGAAAGTGAAAGTATGTGATAAATAGAAATATGATAATGCAATTAAAGTAATCTTTCATTATCATCCATTAAACCATATAACCATTCATTCATTGACAAATTTTAATCCAGTTCAGTAGCATGTAATCCTCAATTGAAATAGAAAAGATTGAAGACTTGAAAAGTCACACTTGGACCAAAAAGACTAGATTTTAAAAATTTAGAATGGTGTCTCCAAGTCAATTAACTTGGGACATGTTGATGCCTCAGCAAACATAAACATGTTGGGTGAATAAAAAAATCTCCACAATGCATAGTCATATTTCCGAGATAAACAAGAAAGAGACTAATATAATTATTAATATAGGTCCCCCACTTCTCATTAGTGGGTCCCATGGAAACTTTATATAATGATGAAATATTAGATGAATTTGTTTCCCAAAATTCCACAAATTACCAACTGAATAGAACGAAATAAATTATGGACTTTATTATTTATATAATAATCTAAGTTCAATAGATGAAATATTCTCCTTAGATCTAGTAAGACCTGCAATAGAAGTGGGAAGAATAGGGGAGAAGGGGAACAATAGACTTGGGGCACATCACCCAAGATACTGAGGTTCACCACTCAGAAATGAAGCTTAAGCTTCAATCAATTACAAAACATACATTAACTAAACTATGTGAATGAGCTTGATTTTTTCTTTAATAGAACTATGAGCGACATGTTTAGCATGTAGAGGCCATTGGTGATCTGTGAGAGCAAGTTAACCACCTAGAATACCTAACCCTAGCCACATATGCACCCTCCTTGAGAAAATTGGAATGTAGGAACATGTGGAGATGTTTCCCTATCCATGTCATTCATCAAACTTGGAAACTGCGCCCTCCTTAAGCCCATAGTTGCTACGTTTTTCAATGACATCTTTTTCTTCCTTTCCTGCTTTTCTCTATGACATCTTTTCTGACTTTCCTTCTTTTATTATGACATCTTTTGTCATATATTTTGGACACTTTCCATTTTCTCTTTGACTTCTTTTTTCATAGTGTTTCCACTTTTTTATTCTCCTCCCTTGGAAAGTTGGATTTCCACTTGTTCCTAACATGGAAAGCTCAATTCCACATATTATTTGCACAACAATAAATTAATGGGAACAAAAATTAAATACATGCCTCAATAATTTTTATTTAGCAACATTCTCCTAGGCTAAATAATTAATGCCTCATAAATAATATTTGGACAAATTCCCTAGGTGAGGAAATTAATGCATCTTTGACCCCCCAATGTGTTGGGCATGGTCGACACTTTTATGTCCAAAATTATGGGGACATGACAGAATCCATGCAGGATGATGATCCTATGCTTCATAGAATTTAACATAGTATGTAGATATACATTCTCAAATTCTATATGGTGGCAAAGTTGCAAGGGTGTTAAAGAAGTTGGTATACTATATTTTACATGGATCAATCTACATTGTAGGTTGAATAAGTGCATTTTGCAGCCGTGGATCTATATCTCCAACATATTCTAACCCCCTTCAACTATTTTGAATAGAAATAAAGAGTATATATTCTCTTAAGGATAAAGGGGCTCCACCATAGCACAATGGACACTGAGGTAGAACCAAATTCAGTAGTGGAGAAGTACAAATGCTTGAATAGGATGGATGAAACATTAAGGATGATTTGTTATTCAGTTTCTCTATACCTACTCTACCACATATAATAAAGGAAGACTCCAAATCAAGTATGGACCACGATTTACACCCTCTTTGGAACACAAGATGAAATGAGGGACCATCAATTGGAGGTAGAACTAATGAATTTGAGACCAAGTGAATTCAAATCCATACAAGAAGTTTTCACAAAATTCAAATAAGTTCTATTGCAGTTCAAGATGTGTAATATACTAAAGGATGTCATGGGAATGGTCCTCTCAATTCTCTCTAAATTCGGTTTAGATTATAGTGTTCTTGTTTTCTCCTTTAACTCTATTAAATTGGTTTTTGGAGCCTCCTACAAAATACCTACTTTGGATGCATTTGTTGCCTCCCTCCTTCAAGAGAAATATAATCTCTCCAAAATGGGCCTCGAAGAGACCTCAAAGGCTCATGCACTTGCATCCAATGAGAGGAAGAAGGGTGCAAGCAAGAAAAATAATCAAGAAAGGGAAAAAGGAGCAAAAACCAAGGATTTATCGTGGAGTTTCCGACTATGACCATGGCAAGACCAAAGAGGGGGACCCATGGTGTGCTTGCTACAATAAAGGCCCACGCAAAGGAGAAGATTTCATGCACAATTTTTTTTTAGAGAAAAGGAAGAGGAAGAGCACAACAAGTAAGATGCCACACCAAAGAATGTGAGTTGCATGTATACGCTTATAACAGTTTCTTCTCCATGCATCCTTGATTCAAAATCTTCCCAAAATTTTTCCTACAAGGACATATTCATATGAAATGAGCCTTTCGTAAACCCTACCAATATGGGCTCTGCATCGGTTTTGATCAACCACTCAACTAAGGAGGATACTTTCGTGGGCCTATAATAAGAGGTGATCAACAATTATATATTGTGCATTAGAGAAGGGTGATTCCATGAAGGTGGGTAACACTTTTTGGCCAAATTTGGCGATGAAAACCTGATTTTTTACTCATGTGCTAGATAGAAGCCCTCTAAACGCATATATGCCATGTGAATTTCGACTTGTAGTAAGAAAACAAATTGTAGAATATTATGTTGCCTTCCCAATGATATTTTTTAAAATATTCCAATGTCATTTAATGTGTGAAATTTTGCATTTAATGAACTATGTGACCTTTAAAATTTGAAGAAGTTAATAGGTGGCTCGTGTCCATCCTTAATAATGCAATCTTACATTAATAATTTAAGAATATATATACGAGCATGATCTACACAAAATGCACTTTGGTCTGCATATTTTTTGTTAATTTATTTCACAATATACAATTATTTATTATTTTTCGAAAGTGACCACATCTGATTTCAGCATCATTTTATACACATGTGTGTCCATCCCAGCTTTTTTTTCACTATTTTCAAAAATTGAAAAACCAAAGATACGCTTTTGAAGATAACGCGTCGATGTGTGGGTTATGTATTTTTCAAAAACAATTTGATGTGTATTTTTTACCCTGTGGATTTTTTTTTGAGCTACTTCGAAGTTGTTGTCAGGTTTTCTAAGTGTAAGTTTTAGAAGTAATTCAAAAAAAACCCATATGAATACCAAAACGCATGCATGATGTCTCAATGGATAGAGGATTCAGTGATGAATCTATCAGTATGAACTCCGCTTAGTTGTGTGCCATGAATAGCAGTGTTTACACCCCTAGAAGACACAAT
>LPNX010372907.1:39314-69643 GCA_001517045.1 Pseudotsuga menziesii | reverse complement strand
TGTGACAAGTTCAGCTGTGCAAATTACTTAGTTGTAGACAGCAGATGTGGTACAGCTACAGGAAGCAGATTAATTCAAGAGGTCAGCAATCCAGTGTCATTTATAGGTACAAATTCACCCAAAATCTAGAAAATGATGCCTTCTTTGCCAATGGCAGGGCATCTAGTACAGTCTTGCTGCAGTCAATTGGCAAGTTGTCTAACTGTGGTAGAAGCCTTAGTGGGATCCAAAGTCAAGGGAAAAATTTTGATGGAAAGAGAGTTTTGTGGCTCATGCTATATCTTGTTTGTTGAATCTCAAGATTAAGGTTTGCCCCAAAGAGGGTTTAACATGAAATAATATAACCGTATGATGTTTCAAGATAAAGGTGTGCCATGGCCTTGGTAGAAATATTGAATTTGCTAAGGTAAACCTCCAACACTTGCTATCACAAAATAGGACAAGTTAGTCTAATTGTTTCCACAGCCCCTTGGGAGTAGTGGAAAGGAGAGTCACACCATTGGCAAAACAGAAGATAGCAGTCTAACTGTTTTGGAGGAGCTCATGCATATTCTGACCATATTTTAAATGCTAAAATGATTTTCTAGAGTAAGCAAGTGGTCCCAATTAGTGTGGTACAAAACTGTACAAGAACAAATTTAATGTTTTTTTTGGAACATGAAATTGTCTAGTTGAAGTTTGGAGCAGAAGATAGCAGTCTAACTGTTTTGGAGGAGCTCATGCATATTCTGACCATATTTTAGATGCTAAAATGATTTTCTAGAGTCAGCAAGTGGTCCCAATTAGTGTGGTACAAACTGTACGAGAACAAATTTAATGTTTTTTTTTGGAACCTGAAGTTCTCTAGTTGAAGTTTTGACCTTTTACAATCTACAACATTTATGCATTTTAGAGAAGATGTGGAAATGTTGGGTTGTTGATGAAAGTTACTCATCTTCTAGAAGGCCTTGATTAAATTTTAAATATCATGATCCTAAAAGCCTTTTTCTGTGTACTTTAACATGCAAATTTACCAGTTTGAAATCTTATGCAAGTTAGCAACATAGAACAAAAATCAAAATGCTACTCATTTTTTGCTTATCATGTTCTTGACTTTGAACAGTATCTGTGAAATGTCTTGGAAATAACAGTGTATAGCTTTTTCTGGCTTCCATTACACCTCTGGATTATGCCAATCAGACATTCTCTATGTGCTGTATAGCTGAGACATTCTTGATCTTTAGCGTCAGTAAAAAAGATTAGACTTGGAAGATCTCATCTTCTGAAATTCCAAAGAAGTTGCCATTGAAATGTCCATACCAAGTATTAGCAGTTACATGTCACTTATCAGAGTACTCTTAAAAAATTGCAGAAAGGAGGAGTTTAATGAGATTCTGAACAGCACCTATGTAAAAGAATTGGCTTCTGATGTCAGAACTTGCAATATGCTGACCGATTGTTTATGCATGGAAGATGCGGATTTTGTCATGAATTTGTATGACAGAATGGAGGTGAAAGGTGTTGCACCTAATGCTTGTACATACAATGCTGTCATTGGTGGACTTTGCAAAGTAGGAAAGGTAGATATGGTAGTGAAGATGCATTTGAGAATGTAGAAAATGGATTTTCTTCCTGTTATTGAAAGCTTCAGCACCCTTATGAATGGTCTTTGCAAGAAGGGCAGTTTGGAAGAGGCTAATAATATTTTTAAACTAATGCTAGAGAAAGGTTTAGTTCCTAATGTTCAGATTTACAGTAAGATGATAATTTCAAACTGTGAAAGGGGATGCATAAAGGGAGCCTTAAAACTGCATTATGAAATGCAAGATAAGGGGTGATTACCAGCGCTGGAAACTTATCACTCGCTTATTTATAGACTTTGCAAAGAAAGGGACACAGTTGGAGCTCTAACAATTTACAATCATTTCTTGGAGCCCTGGCATGAGAATTTCTGCAATTCTTGCCATACACACAACAAAGTATCATGGGAATCCTCTGTAGTAAAGTCCATGCTGTTACAAAGTGATTTATTATTTGGTGTTGCTAAGAGGGTCCTTAGCCACTGCTCGTGTATGGTTGAAAATTCTGCCCTCAATTCACTTGATTTGAAATTACTTGAAAGCAATGATTTCATAACCTGGCTAGCATCAAATGCTGCCTTGACTATTGATTTTGGTATCCCAGCAAGCAAGGCTACTTGCAGACCATAGCTTTCAGGAGAGGCACCAGACCTTAGCTTGTACAAAAAGATAAGCTGCCTCTCAGTTTCTAAGAAATCTGAACTACAACTGTTGTCAATATTGGCTTCTTTCTCAGAAAGGATATAAAGCAGAGACTGTAAATTTTAAAGCATCCATACTATATTGAAACAACATGATAATACAAACAACGTTAATGATCAGATAGATGTATTTAAGTTTGGTCTAAAGACAACTTACTGCATAAGCAATGGCATATCCATCAAATGTATATGTTCCTCGACCAAGTTCATCCAGCACTACAAGAGAGTCTTCTGTCGCATATCGCAGGACTGAAGCAACCTCCATGCATTCAATAAGAAATGTACCTACCAAATAGAAAGTTAGATGCATTTTTCCAAACATGGCTTTGATATTTATTCAATATTTTTTGTTCCTCGCAGTATCAATGGAAATGATCCATTCAATCTCAATAATTGCATATTAATAATTATTTTCATTAATTATGATTTTAGAATATCAATCCCAGCCAGTAAAAGGTTTGCATTAGACTCACTTTCCCCAGACATTATATGGTCACTTGCACCAATACGAGTAAAAATAACATCTGCAGGTGACAGAGCACACGATTCACAAGGTACATAACATCCAAGCTGCAAATCCAAACAAGAATGGTGAACAAAAGTCAGAAACACTACCTTGACTGTTTTTTTTGAAATGCCATAGCTCTTGATTTTTCAAAGAAGCTAACCTGAGCCATTATCACTGTTAAACAGGTGGGACACAATAGTGTTGATTTCCCTCCCATATTTGGTCCGGTTAAAAGCATTGCACGAGGACAATCATGCTCTCCATTGTTCCCAAGGTCAACGTCATTAGGAACTACCACACCTCCCTGGCCTCCCACAGCATAAGGATGCCATAAACCTTTAATGCTAAGAATAGAACCTTCAATTCTACCTCCCAAGCTATTATTTTTCAACCCAACAGAGACAAAGAATGGTTTGCAGGTAGACCCTTCTGATAAGTTTGCTGAAATAGCAAAGCCTAGTATCACATCAATACAACCTATGGTATCAACAATATGTGACCAATATGCTTCCTGCTGACAAAACAGGCTCACAATTGAATTCAATGTTTCGACCTCATCCAGACACAGATCATTATCCTGGCAAGTTAAACACTAAATATATTAGTAGATACAAATAATGTGTATTAAGATGATACAAAACATGCATGGAAATAAGTGACAGGCATGGTATTCATATTATCCTCTCATAACATCAGCAATATTAATTACAAATAAACTCCAGATTCTTATAACTTTCATCCTGCGGAAGATCAGGAACATAAAGTTTCAATAATTCATCTGACAGTTGTCAAAATCCCAGTCAGAAAATTAACAGAATGTGACTCAAAGGAAGAGTTACTCATGAATATACAGTCAATGCTTAAGGAACTCTTACAAATTAAGTAGAAATGCTAATCAAATTCCTTAAAACTGGGATAACCGCATTACTGACCCAATGACATACACAACTTACAGACAAAAATATGAAGCTATGGCAGAGAAATTGCTGAATTAAAAGGAAAAAGTTTAACTTTAAAATTTTTGGAATACTTTTGACAATAACATTTAGCAAACCCTTTGAAAAACCATTAAAAACTTCTAAAATAAACGAAAACAGAAATTAAAGTATTGTCACATCCTGCTTGAGAGAGAAAGGAGAAATAACATGCAAAGAAAGGAATGACTTTAGACTCCAAAAAGGTGTATTTCTGCTAAAAGCCAAAGATTACTTACTCGCAAGGCAGAGTATGGACTTAAATCCTATAAATAGTCCAAATTTTGGTGCGAATCCTCAGTCCCCAGGTTCATATATCTAACATCTTTGTTACAAGATGCAGGGTATATGCTACATTAAAACTACTTGGTTGCTGGAATGCTGAGAATAAGCATCTTGATCTGCCACTCCATCAAAGCAGTCTTAACATATCTGGAAGCCCCACTCTTCCTTCAAGGTTAGAGTGCTGGGTAGGTTGGTGCTTTATAACAACCAAGCGGTAGCCTAGGCTTCAATTGATGTCATATTTAGCCTCTTACTATAGTTTGTCATTTAGTGCTTTTGTTATTGGCATTAACAACAAAGCATGTGGCCAAAAATGTCATGAAGTCTTCTCTAAGGGGTCACATCTAGTTGGCAAACAGTTGCCCACAACCATAGTGTGCCATGTAAAAAATGTATCTCACCTCCAGCATTTTTATTAGAAAAGAAAATTTTATGGGCCTGAGACCAGTTCCATGCATGTCTACGGTATATGAACAATCTGGCAGCTTCAAAGGTTCTACGATTTCAATGTGTTCCTCCATGTTCATATTTAGAGGCTCTGCAACAGAATCTTCCTGACTGACAGCATCAACATTTGAGGGGATTCTACTATCAGACATTCTACTTGAAACATGATTTTGATCACCTTTTTGAATAGCCTCTCTGCTCATCGATTCTGAATATCTATATGTAGCATAAACATAGATACACACACACATTTTTTTATGATTAAATCCTAGACCTGCTGAATCTTGGAAAAACCAAAACAAAAAGGTAAATAATGGCATTCAACATATATAGATTTGTTAACAAACCTTTGATCCATGGGTGTCAAACATTCCACTTCATGTGGCTCAAATACTGCAATTGTGTGCTCCCCAGATGCAACAACATATAGGATCTGCAAATCCTTTCTCTGCAGAGAAGGTAATATAACTGGTAGAAGCTGCACTTCGCTGCCACAGAACATCATTACAAAAATTGAAGGATTCTATTTTTGTTTGACCTTTTAAAAATGTAAGTCAAACATAATCAAAAGTTCCATGCATATTGCAGAGTTGAACAAAGAACATGCTAATTAGAATCCTAATCAGAAAGCGAGATTTACCTTTCAATTTTACCAAGCTAGTTTTGTTCTCCATCTCCCCAACCATAGATAATTCCTCCCTCTGTTATTGCAATGGAGTGTCTAGAACCTGCAGAAGCTTGAATGACCCGTGCACCCTCAAGAGCATATACTTGCGTTGGAATGAGTTCATCCTGAGTAGTACCAAGTCCAGTTTGACCCCAGTGACCTTGCCCCCACTGTTACAGATTACTTGAAAAGAATAACTAAGGATGAACAATTGGAAAAGATACTATTATAACAACAATTAAAAACCACTCGGGACCAGTTTAGTTTAAGGGGACAAGACTTGTTATTTCAACTCAATAAACAGATTAAAAATAATAAATGCCATTAAATAATAAACTTCAAACATTGACAGTTCTTGGTACTAGCCACTTTATCATACAGATATACTTCACGAAATGAGAAATTCGGTTCTACCAATTATTCTTTTGACAAATAAAAGCCTGCCTTCACTATTGACAGCCATTGTATGGTTACCCCCATAGATAACTTGCACAATCATCTGATCTACAACTGCTTTCACTTGTACTGGTTTGAATTCATTTTGCACAGAACCATGTCCTAGTTGTCCATATTTACCTCTTCCGCAAGTGAACACCTATGACCATAGCGCCATACTAATCAAATCCAGGCCCCATGAATAGGTTTACAAGGAACATAATGCAATTATGGAGATGAAAGAAAAGCAGCAATAGGATTTTCCTTCTCCAGTTAAGAAACTCACTAAATGTGAAAGAATAGTTGGAAAAGGGGCATCTCAGTCTTAGACAACAGGGGGAACAGAGAAGGATGTCAGCCCAGCAGCTGTAGGAGAAAGCATTTCAAACATGAAATTCTTACCTAAGTTACCTTTTGATATATATGTTCCTAGATGAAAGAGAAAAAAGGCACACTCAAGATCATCTTCTCTTCAAAGAGTTGAAGCTTTGCATGCTTCGCCTGTAGAAGAGCAAAACAATCCATCGTTGCAGGACTACAATGTTAATGAACTGAAAATGGAAAGCAAAACAAGCCCCTTCAGAGATGAAATTCGGGATAGTGTTTAAGGCTTGAGAATTCTGCTGACTTGTTTTAGGGAAGAAGTAGTTGCATACCACTCAAATGCAAACTGCTTCTGTTATGGGTCCTGTGCTTTTGCCATGATCCAAAAGCTTACATGTATTATTATTTGGATGAAAGGTTCAGAGCAAGAAATCTACAACTATTCTCCAAAGGCTTCTTGTTGCTGTTTGCATCTGGAGTTCTTGGATTTGGGAACCTGCATATTGAAAAGGTTTGTTGTAAACTTCTACTGTGAGCACAAATTGTATGCTGCTACCAGATACTGGAGGATATAGATGAGATCATTTGATACGTTATTGCTAATTTTCAAGAGGGTTGAGGGCTATTTAATCAGAATCTTAGAAAACCTCAACACGTCTAATCCATTTGCAGAATTTATTTTTGTGAAGTGAGCCATTATGAGGTGTGCTTTTCACTAGTCAAGAAATGTATGACTATACCATATCTAATTTAACAGTTATTCTTATTTGCAACCTGTTCTCACCAGGGTTGCAGGGCCTTCATCATCGATATAACTTGCAACAGAAACATACAAGTTACAACAGATTACAGAACAACCAAATGACTTCCTTGATGTTAAAGAGACAAAAATGATTCGAAACATCAAAATAAGATTAGGCTGCTCAGAAGTACTCATCACATGCAAGTTCCTCATAAAAAAGGGCATCCAGTATGCTAGTGAACACGTCAATAAAGCATTCTCACTACCCGTTTTGCAGTGTACTACTCTATGCTTTCATAAAATATACTGATCCTCAATCATACTAACAACAAAGATCTATGGTTAGCAAATGATACAAGGTTGCACACCAATATGGGAACGAAACTGGAGGCATCAAATTGGAGGTTTCTACTTTCTCTCTATTTCAGTTCTACTCAATAATTTTAGAAGCTTTAACGAAGGACAGCTTTTAGGAGTTCAGACAGACCACTATAAAACTATGAAATTGCTCAGTCCACATGTTCCACAAGAAGCTGCATTTGACATTATTGGAAATATAATTAAAAGAACCACAAATGTATTGATGAAATCCTTCAATGCAACCAGCAGGAATTCCAGCCCACTCCTATCTGAGCCTAATCTCTGACAAAATAGTCTAAGATCCCGTTTCGGTCTTCCGAGGATGATGTATTTCATTTCACTATCCAAACATCAGGGATTAAGGCCTCACTGATTTGAATACCTAATCCTGTGATCTCTAAGCTTTCACACCTAATGTGCCACATCCAACTGCCCCACATCCAACTACTTTAAAACTGTATCTGCCCTCAAACCCCACATTTAGCCTAAGTCACTGAAAATAGCAATGCAGAAGGATAGATCAAAACCATGAAACTACAAACTTATGAAATTCTGAAATATGCCTCACACAACCTGCTGTTCAATCAGATCTAATGCAAATACCAACCCCAAATCACCCACAGTACTAAGGATCTAGGTATACACCAAATGCCCATTGTAGGAGTATACAGTAGAGAGACAAAATGGTTGAATAAAATGAAAAACACCCACCACAAATTCCACAAATGGGCTTCATAAAAACCTGTAAGTGCCCCAGCCCTAGCCAAAGTACTCCAAATCCAGATTCCCCATACACAACAGTCTGTGAGAAGGGGGCATCAAGTCAAATAAAAAATGAAATGGGTTCAGATGAACTTACTGCTTTGAAATCCACCATAGAGTCCGAGCAAAAATACCAATGGAACGAGCATGGAAAGCAGCACCAAACCCACAACTGCAACTCCAAATTTCCTCCATCCCTTCTTCATAGACATAATTTCCTTACGAAAATGCTAATCACCGGGTGCTATTTTCCCTCCTTGCCTGCACCATCAGATCTGGAGGTTTAATGCCCACAAACTCATGAGTGGGTGAACAGAAATTTATCACAGGCAGTGGTACACCCAAATCAGCAAACGACATTCTATCCTGGAAATTGCAATTCGCTCGAAATCCAGTACTTTGGTTAATTTGAGCAAACTGTGCATACAATATCAATATGTGTGGGGAAAGCTATGGATCTATATGACCCCTAGCTTTGCAGTGAGTTGAGCTGTGCGATCTGTGTTTCCATTAGGAAGGCCAAACAAACAGCCTTCTCACGGTATTATGCTAAAAGGTGAATCCTTGGTGGGTATGGTATTTGTAGGTTTCGCGCCCTATGTGACTTTTGGTTCCGCGCCCTATGTGACTTTTGACTTGTGATGAGTTATGTAATGGAATATCCACAATACTTTACATATCAAACAACCCTAAGTTAAGTATCTTCATTACTCCTCCCAAAGAGCCTCCTCTTATGGTATGGATACGAGGTTCACTCTCCTCCACCCTTTTGGAACTCTTATGACAACTTAGATGTTGATAATTCTCAAAGGAAACCAAATGTTTGCACTCTGCATTATTGTTTACACACCTCTTAAATATCTTATTGACTTCAAATATGTTTAACTATATTTGTGGATTCATAAACGGTTTAGAAGATGCTAACATGGAATCCATCACCATACCAATCTCAATCAAGGTGGTGACCTAGAATATTAGGGGTCGATTGGACCCTTATGGAAAGTATATAGTTAGAAGAATAAGAACCATGTTTCATGCTTTGGACATTTGTTACTATAATTTTCTGATGAGCATGTCCTTACCCATTATGGGAGTATTACAATGAATTTAATTGGATTACAACACTCTAAAAGGATCCATTTTATAAAGAAGCCACATATGGGGGGTTATCTATTCTACTATATTCACCTAATATTTTCAATACTTGGACCCAACTGCATGAAATCATTTGATTGCATGAGTGAGATGGCCCACAAGGAGAAAAACATGTTTGTAAGGGATTTGAACCTCGGTAGAGGGTATTGAACACCTCCTCTTTACTAAATAGATTTGGACATTTTTTGTTTATATGAAGTTAAGATATTTTAATTTTCTTCCTAATAATTCACTGAGCTACATTTGGTTGAATGTGTTTCATTTCAAACCATGAGAATTGTACAACTAGGGTTGTGACCCTTATCTTGACATTAATGGCTAGTTGTGTTTCAAATTGGAGTGTTAGCCCTTTCCAACTTCTAGTTTTGATCTTGATCAACTTAGACGACAACATTTAAACCTAGCCAATAGGTCAACTTGACCATTGTAAAAAGCCAACAAAAGACGGTGTTGTCGCTATAGCGACGGTCAGGCGTGGATACAGTGACGTCCAAGGCTTTAGGCATGGATACAGTGATGGCTAAGAGTCCCGACGTGGATACAGCGACGGCTAGGCGTGGATACAGCGACGCCTCATTCCTGTTACATCGGATTTTACACCAAAAAGTAAGAAACGTGGAAAACCTCCGTGGAAAAATCCGCGCTTTTGTACTAGTGCATTGAAATATGGTTCCAAGAGGGAACCAAGCCACGGTACCATCCTCTTCTTCAATGTTTATTGCTACTAAATCAAACAGCTCAGTTGATTCTTCATATCCTATTAATCATTGTAGTATTTTTCTTGTATGTGGATAAAGATATATTTCTAATTTTGCTTCGAACATGGTTACATTGGAAGAATTCATATACTTGAATTGTTTTCTTTTTTTTAGTAGAATAGGATATTATGTAAATATATTTTTGTTTTATTAAATAAATACGAGTTACTATAGGTGACTCTTTTTCTTTCCATAATGTTATATATGTTTTTATAAATAAATATGAATCATCTAACAAGTGGTTTTGCAGTCTAATTATAATAATTTTATCTATAAGTAGCTCATGGAGTATTACCTGAAAGACAATTTATGATCGTAAGATATATTAAACCTTTCTTTAAAATTGTAGCTTATAGTGATAATTAAAAACAATTATGTGTACATCATTCTTAACCATTCCTTTTATGATTTAGATAGTTTTTGGTATTTTGATTCAGACATGTATATTTCTGATTTTCTATTTTAAATAGTTGCATGATAAAACTTATTCTTATTATTATCTTTTTTGAATCTCACCTTATACCTATGGATTACTAGTTTATCCTATACTTGTTATCAAAACTCGTCTCTTAAAATATGTTTGTGTGATAACTCGATAGTAGGTGGAATTTTTTCTTGTGGGGAACATTTTTATCTTTTACGAAGAAGAAGCATTATAAGTTCAAAGAACAGCTTTAAGTTATTCTCTTTTGACACGATCTATGATTAAGGCCATTATAAAAATTACTTATAATTTTTTACAAAATTGAATTATGTGTTTTAGCAGGGCTTAGCATTGCTCTAGTGCCAATCAGCTTCCATATACTTAATATCATTATACCAGGAAAACCTATCAGGGTACTGAACAGGCTCTCTGGCAGCAGGACTATGCTTGCATGGTACCAAGATAAACCCGTCTGGGTACTGAACAGGCTTGCTGGCAGCGGGGAAATATCGAGTAAAAGAGATCTGGTTAATGCAATACTATGCACATGATTCAGAGAATAATGATAAATATGAATATATATTTTTTTTCAAATTTTATTTTAAGGCCGATTGTTTCTAATGTCATTTGAGAATTGTTGTAAGTTGGGATTGGACCTAGCCATCCAATTCAACAAACACCTAAGATGTCATTGTCCTAGAAATGGGACCCATAGCTATAAAATCTCACACACTCCGAGGTAAACTCAAAATATCTTAGGATGACAAGATATCTTTAAAATAAGGCATGGATGACTAGCTTTTCCTTTGTCATGTTTTCAGTTCTCTTATCAACATTTAAGTGGTCTTTCTAAGCACTGTTATATTTTTCATGAATATACATATCTAAATCATTTCCGGTTACTAGTTAGTTTTTCTTTTTACAAAATAATAAAACAACATGATAAGACTCTTTTTATATGGAATAATTGAATCTTCTTTCTCATGGCTTGAGGACACACCATACCTTTGGTTTGGGGGGAGGATTAGGAAAAATTAGACTATTGTTTTTAAAAAATTAGACTGTTGTTTTTAAAAAATTAGACTGTTTTTATTTTTACTATTTATGACAGATCTATTTTCTCTGACAAAATGATTAGGAAAAATTAGACTGTTGTTTTAAAAAAAATTAGATTGTTTTTATTTTTACTATTTATGACAGATCTATTTTCTCTAACAAAATGATAAGTGTTTTTCCAGATAAATTAGCAATGGAACTTGGTTATAGCATGAAGTATATTTTTATAGAAGATCAATATGGAGGACTATATGAAGGATCGAAGGATAATCCAAATGAAATACCACACAACGATCTAAACTTGGTGATATTATAGCACTTATGACTAAAATTTGCTAACCAAATTTTGTTGTGGCAAATAGTTTTTACTTCCATGAGAATGCTTTGACCTTAAAGTTTTTTTAGTTATCATTTCACTATTAGTAACCCTATCATTTTACTCAATCGTGTACGTAAACTATCAAATGATTAATTTTATACCTTTTGTGTCATATGTTCAACTTGTCCAAAGTTTTACTTTGGATATGGTTGAACTAATTATAAACTTTATGAACTCACTCATTCATACATATGCCTGTTGCTGGCTCACATCTTAAAGTTCGCTTTGATAGTATGTTCTCTTATTTTTTTCTTTTCTCAGTGGGACCTGGCATTTCTCCGGTTTGGGGGAACATTAAGCCTCATTTTGTTATCATTTTTGGGATTAAAATAACACATTTAAATACATATTTTATTATCTTTCATGTATTTTATGTCATGCAGATCGTTATTCAACACAAGGTAAGAACAAATTTAATGTATATCCAACTTTGGTTATTAATTTCATTTTTATGATTTTATTAACTCAAATATATAGTATTTAAAGCATATTTGATATATTAATTAATATGTGTATTTGTTTTCCGGTTATGTAGTATGATTGGGCAAATTAATAACAAGTACGCATTCAGTTTACCATTCAGCCCAATCTGTGCAACCACCATTCAGTTTACCATTCAGCCTGATCTACGCAATCGATTTCCATCTCATCACGCAGCTCATTGTCCAGCTTTCTATCCAACTTGATAATCAGGCTGTGCATTGTTAACATCCAATATCAGGCATTAAACGTTGAAGCAATCTGCAAACCGTTTTGTTGACCACGTGCCCAGGTGATAGCATAATTAGTAATTTAGAAGGATCGTCGATGCATTGATTTCTCCCAACACCAAGCTGCTCACTACCCACACATTTAAAGAAGGCACACTCTTGTTCTAGAATTGTTCTTGGCCTCTTCCAAACTCGCCACCAATATGCACATTTAAAACAATGAACGAACTGTGTTCTATAAGATCGCCCTCACGCTACTCTTGTTCACCACCACGTCACCAGTCCGTGCACCATATCTGAAGTATGTTCACGCTGATGAAGGACCTGTGTTCTAGAAACCTATCATGTGTGCTCTTCCCTGTTCACCAAGACGCCACGATCACACCGAAGGAGGCAGCTGCTCATACGGTGGCCTGTGAATAATTATTGCCTTTTATGATTGACTAAATTTAGAAGAGCAGTCGACCACTAAAGGGTCGAATTTCTCAATACCTTGAAAATCGTGTGTATATAAACACCTATACATAGAGAGATAGGGGATTGATCAATCCATTAGGTATATAGTTAGTCTATTTTGAGAGAAGAAGATTGTAACTATGTTCCTTCTTTTTAATAAAAGCTCTACACCTTGCTGTTTATGACTGTGTGTGAAAGTATTTGCCAGGAACTACCCATGGTTGCTGAGAGGGCCCCTCGACAATTCATGGTCTCTATTTCCGTATGATTTTTTGTTATCTCTTCCTCACAGATAAGTAGTTTTATTTTTAATTTGTTTCTCTGTTCTTTGTAACATGTATCTGCCATACTTAATATAATTCACACTGTGTTGTTAATGTAGTTCTCGTTTATAGAATTAAAATGACCAGCCACGTACAGTTTATTTCCAGTTTCCTTTTATCTTTCCTTTCAAGTTAGTGCTTAATATTATGTCAGTCTTATGTATAATTTATAGTTAGAGATTAGTTTTGCTGCTTTTTGTCTAAACTATAAATTAGTTCAGCTATGTTTCAGTTTGTTTTATTTTATAATAGAAACAATCTCTTCATACCCATAGATTAGTAATTCCTTTTGATTATCTCAATTATTAAGTTTAAATTCTGTCCTTTATGCATTTTGTTTTCATATGCACAAAATCAGCTGATAATTAAATCATTTAGGTCTATTTTTATTATTCTCTGTATACATCCTCTTATTCGGACTGTGTGTTTGGATTGTCATTCGGATCTTCCTTCCAGACTGCTATCCAGCCTTCCATCCGACCTTTAGTGTTCTTAGTTTATTTTTAACCCATTTTTAGTTTTATTTCTTTGGCTTTTTGAATTCTGTTATGTTTTGGTAATTAGGTAATAGTTATGTCAGCCTCTAGGACCTTCAGTTAGATTATTTTAAAGTACTTATTAAAGGCCCTTTTTGTATTTCTTTTCAATCAAAGCATGTTTTTGAAATATGATTTGATTTGCTTCTTTTGTCTTTGACTTCCTCATTTATCATCGCTGTAATATCTGATAATTGTATCTATGGTTTTTTTTAATTCACTGTTTTTTATATTGAACTTAGGGTTAGACATGTTAATTTCTAGAAAAGACACCAATACTTTGTAGATTAATACTAGTATAGGGTTTATTTATTGAATTGTATATTTACTGAAAATGTTTATAGGTTAGAAAATTAGAGAAGTCGTTTTAATTAAGTTTTCTTTATTAAGTTTTCTACTTGCTTCTTTATTTATTTTTTCTACTTATTCATAAATTAGACCTTTCTCAGTTTTCGAAGTTGTTCATGAAATTTTTCCCATTCTTAGATTAAGAAGAAGAAGAGTTAATTAGTGAGTAGTTTGATATTATCCTAGTATGATGTTTTGCTTTAATCACATTAATAATTAAATTTTTAGGATTTTTAATCGGTTTTTCATTTTGAAAGAATTTTCAATCTTTTGTTTATTAAAGTATTTCTACAACGCCCTAGGAATCCCTTTACCTTCGCCTATATTTTGTAGCAACTCTAAGCCTACCAACCCCGGTCGATAATTAAATATTAGGTGTATTTAAGATAGTAGAACACACCCAACGGCATGGGTGCACAAAATATTTCCCTAAAGACGTACGTCCTTCCTCTCGATTGTAACTGGGCCTCTCAAAGGTTCTTGCTCCAAATGGTTGTGAACCCACTTGGTTAAATAGCCCACAGAGGAAAGAGAATCAATTATAATGATGATGAACTTGGGTCGGTACCAACACCCATCGAAATATGACCCAGATATTGTCGGCTTCCCACGACAACCACCTATAAAGGAATATTCCCTAAGTTTTGTTCACTAATCTACCTTTGTCATGTGGGGGAGAAGAGGGTCCCTATGAATGGTGACTGTCGACTCCTAAGCCTCTATGGGATAACATAACAGTGCACCTTAGGTTTCAACCTTTTTCCAGGTATGCTTCACCACTGAAAGATGAAGGATTTTCAAGAACCCTATAGAAAATAACTATGTTTCAGATTTTAGGGTTGGAGGGAATTATTTGGATGCCTAGACTTAACAACCCTAACTAAGCTATACATTGTTTTGTGAGATCCTGTGGATAAGTTTAGATTGTATCTTACATTGCATTTGCAATTGTATTTTAAAATGTCAAAGTTCAACTTAGGGTGTGAATGAGGCCTATTTCAAGTTAAGTTGTATTCTTCCCAAAAGTGGAAAGGAAAGAATCCCAACCAACAAGGATTGAAAAAAATATCGTGTGTGAAAGATGTGAAATTTTTGAAATAAAATGCTTCACGTTCAAATAAAAATAACTTTAAATGTAAATAAATTTATTGTTCAATTGTTTTCATCCTTCTTGAATTGAATTTAACTCTTTGTAATTTATACACCCTCTTATCATATTGACTTAAGGAATATTTTATTGCAACGACACTTAATAGTGTGGTTGCAATAAAATATTCCTTAAGTCAATATGATAAGAGGGTGTATAAATTACAAATAGTTAATTGCATCATTTAGAAGATCAAAATGATTATCATCGTGTGTTGTCTTATGCATACAATTTACACTTAAATGTGAGTCTCTATTTGATGCAACCTATGACACCCATTGCACAAACTTTAATATAAAATCCATTGACACAAGTTACGTTAACATATAATCCAATCTTTGTGTATGCTTGCAATCAATTCTCTTTTCGTAAAAAATAATAACTTCATATAAGCACTATCTAAATAAAACACTTCATGTTCAAATAAAAATAAATTTATTGTTGAATTGTTTTCATCATTCTTGAATTGAATTTAAACTCTTTGTAATTTATACACCATCTTATCATATTGCCTTAAGGAATATTTTATTGCAAGTGCACTTGAAAGTACGGTTGCAATAAAATCTTCCTGAAGGCAATATGATAAGATGGTGTATAAATTACAAAGAGTTTTGCATCATTTAGAAGATCAAAATGATTATCATAATGGTCTTATGCATATAATTTACACTTATGTGAGTCTATATTTACCTATGACACCCATTGCACAAACTTTAATATAAAATCCATTGCTCTGCAAGTTACGTTAACATAGAATGGACAATCTTTGTGTATGCTTGCAATCAATTCTCTTTTCGTAAAAAATAATAACTTCATATAAGTGTGCTAGCAAAAAATATAAATTCATAAACTATAATATTTTGATGAAATAATGATAATTGTTTAATATCTCCATGACAATTTTAACCATAGATGCACATTTTATTTTACGTATCATATTGCAATTGTTTGTTAAAAAATTAGCAAATAAATACAACCTCAAGAATAAAATGTTATTTTACTTATCATATTGGCATTGTTAGTTAAAAAATTAGAAAATAAATTATACAAGCTTGAATAACATTTTATTTTAAGTTTTCATATTTCCATTGTTTGTTAACAAATTAACACATAAATACAATCTTGAATAACATTTTATTTTACTTATCATATTGTCATTCTTTGTTAAAAAATAACAAATATTTATACAATCTTGAATTTTCTCTAAATGTATTGATTTTCATATCTTTACAACGATCTCTTACATCTCATATTCAAGGCTAATGAATTATTGAATTTGTCATAGTTGTTGATTTTCTTTGAGATCATCATTGTCATCAATGCTTAAATCCGTATGATTCCTAGTCGTTTGTACATGATTATTGACAATTGTTGAAGTTGAATCAAGTACGTCACTTGTAAGTTAGTTTGTCACCAAAAATATCAATAAATTTAAGCATGCAAGATATTCAATAAAAAACATTTTTTATACATTTTTCATGATCTTATTTAGAGTATACAAAGCCTTGAACCAAATTCTACAAAGGCTTTCCATTTATTCTACATATACTATATTTCATTAATCATTGTACACACAACTATTGAAGTTACATGAGTTGTTATGAACAATTAGTTTCTATATTAAATACAAATTGTAATGTTAATTATCATAATTATAGGAAGTCTATGGAAAGGTTTTTGTATGTTCATTAATATGAGTGATAACCAATTTTTTTAATTAAATTTGAAAAATTTAAATAATTTTTATCAATGCACAATATGAAATATCAACTTAGTACATACACCATGTAATGTGTAACATAGATTATGCAATGTGTAACATAAAACATGAAATATTATTATGTAATAGTATATATATAAATTACGAATTTGAACACTATGAAAATGAATATATGAATATGAAATTAAAATCATATTAAAATCAATGAAATGAGAGATAAGGCTATAGAAAGGATGAGGAAAATAAGTGCAATGTTAAGAGGAGAAGATGCAAGTCAACCTATGATAGTGAAATCAACTCCCATTGATAACAATGTTGTAATTTTCAACATAAAAATTATATATGTAAGGCTATATTATCAAATTATAATTCATTTACATGTGAGGCTATATTATAAAATTATAAATTCATTTGTATGTGAGGTTATATGAGGCTAATGGATATATGCATATTCATTTAGAACTAGATATTATGCTAGAATATTATGCACTATAATTATATATATTCATTAAACATTCTCTAATTTCATTGGACAACTAGTTACTCATACTATAATACACTTACTTTGTATATATGTAATTTAATGTAGTGGTTAATTTTTTTTTTCAATTCTTTCACAACACATACCATTCTTTCACATGTACATAAGTGGTTTTAGGAGGTTTTATATATACATGCACATACAATGTATATAATTTTATGAATTAATTACAAAATTACAATTAAATTATAAACAATTTAACATGTATATATATATAAACTATGAGCTAAAATACTATGAAATTGAATATATGAATATGCAATATGAAATTATATGAACCAGATCACTATGAAAATGAAATTATATATATGAATATGAAATTGCATAACTTATAAATCATACCAATATTTGTAGAAATGGCATTTGATTCTCTCATCATAGGTTGATTTGCAAATTCTCCTCTCAAGATTGCTCTTTTTTTCCTCTTTCTTTCTCTATATTTCTCTCTTATTTCTTTGGTGTTGCTTTGATTCCAAGTAGATATTTTACTTCAGCATTTCTTGCTTCCCATTGTGATTGATCAACAATCCAAATTGATACCTGCAAGAATGTGTAAACACAATACACAATGCTAATTTGCATTAGAACGCAAGGATTGTTTCAAATAGGTTAGTCAATTGTGAAGGATAAAATTAGTAACATGTTTATGTTTTATGTTTTATGTTTATATAGAATTACTTTAGGAATTTGAGTGGAATATGTGGTTGGGAATGTAGTTGGAATGGAATTAATGCCATCAATGCCTAAGTTCGTCCTTGGGCATTTTTTCTTAGGATTTTAACAAAAATAGGACCTCGATCGAGGTCATAGTTCGATCAAGGGTTTCAGAACTACCTTGACCGAGGTTTTAACAATAGCTCGATCGAGGGTTTAGTAGACCCTTGATCGATGGTTTAATAAACCCTCGATCAAGCTACTGTTAAAACCTCGATCGAGGGAATTGAATTCCTCGATCGAGCTACATAGCTCAATTGAGGGCCTAAAAAACAGAGAATTAGCCCTCTTACAGGAAAATCAATATTTCTGTGTCTTCCAGGGGTGTAAACCCTGCCATTCATGGCACATAAATAAGTGGAGTTTATACCGATAGATTCATCACCGAATCCTCTATCCATTGAGGTATCATGCATGTGTTTTGGCATTCATATGGTTTTTTTTCGATTTGTTCTAAAACTTACACTTAGAAAACCCAACAAAAACTTTGAAGCAGTTCAAAGAAAAATCGACAGGGTAAAAAATACACATCCAAAAATTTATTAAAAATACACAGCCCACACATTGCCGCGTCCTCTTCAAAAGGGTATCTTTTGGTTTTCAAATTTTGAAAATAGTGAAAAAAAGCTTGGGATGGACACACATGTGTATAAAATGATGTTGAAATCAGATGTGGTCACTTTCGAAAGATAATAAATAATTGTATATAGAGAAATAAATTAACAAAACAATATGCAGACCACAGTGCATTCTCTATAGATCATGCTCACACAAACACACACACACATATATATATTTTAAATTATTAATGTAATATTGAATTATTGGGGTGGGAGACGAGACACTTATTAACTTCTTCAATTTTTTAAGGTCACACAGTTCATTGAATGCAGAATTTCACACATTAAATGACATCAAAATATTTAAAAAAATATCATTGGGAATCCAACATAATATTCGACAATTTGTTTTTTTACCTCAAGTCGAAATTCACATGGGATATATGCATTTTGAGGGCTTCTATCTAGCACATGAGTAAAAAATCAGGTTTTCATCGCTAAATTTGGCCAAAAAGTGTTACCCACCTTAATTGTTAACAAAGAGCTTATATATATATATATAAGAATGAATAAATGAATGCATATTTTCATGGCGAGTAATGAAGATAAATGACCACAAATACGTACACCGAAGCGTGAGAAACGAAGGAAAAAAAATGAATTCCCTTTAAAATCTTTATCTGTATATGCGTTAGATTTTCTAATCACATATAATGGTTAAACAACTAAAAACTGTGGACAGCTGGGCCTGGCCTGGTGTGAGAAGACCTAGCGTCGTTCTACGTGTTATATAAAAGTTGGTTTCTCTATTTCTCTGTAATGGATATTGTAGTCAAATTTTCAATTAAGTTCATACTCGAAAATAAATTTGGATGGTTACAAAGGTATAAAAGCTGCAAATTTTGCTGCTAAAAACCTTGGACAATATATTGTGGACGCTCTAGCCAATTGAGTCATAACATCCAAAAATACTAATAGGAACTGAAATCATTGTTTTGGAACTTCCTGGAGGACATGAATGATGTTACAGTCACTCAAAAAAACACAAGTTTTAGTTTCAAGTCTATCTTCTACTGGCATTATACCCACCAAGAAGGCCTCAACCCTTAATTGATTTTACAGGAGTATTATTCAACATAACACAATTATAAATAATTTAGAACCTAAAAATTTTATAACGCATGCTAGGCCTATGAAAAGCCTAAAAATATACCGACATTTCCATACCTGGTAACTCCAGCACACTAAAGGAGAGGAATCCTGAGCACAAGACCTATTAGATCTTCCTTGGAATCCTGAATCGAATGGCCTTCACGCACAGGTGAGAGTTGGAGGGTTATTGAAATGGGGTATCCATGCAAGGGAATGACCACCTAGATACATGCTTATGAACGTGTGGTGTGCATGCAACCCAGGCTCACGTGGGCTCCGTATGGGAAGCCACGCCATGGGCTGTCGAGGCGAAAGGAGAATGGAAGAGAAGGAGGTAGGGTGGTGGAAGAAGAAGGTGATGGTGGGTGGAAGGAGTGAGGTAGAGGAGGGGTAGGTGGAGAACCCATGTGGCTAGCCTTCACGTGGGTTCCCTAACTGAAGTAGGGTCAAGACAAGAGTTCAAAATTTTGTTTTAAACTTCAATTTTTTTTTAAATTCAAAATTTAAAAATTCTCAAGGGTATTTGAAATTTCATGGAATTATATATATATATATATAATTAATTAATTAATTTAATTAGTTAATTAGAGTTTATAACTAGTTTATAAATTATTTATTTAAATTATATGTTATGTTAAATTAATTAGGTATCAAGGTTATGTTTAAATTGTATGTTAGATTAATTAAACAATATATCAAAATGTTAGATTTTATATCAAATTAGTATTAAAATTTAATTTTAGTATTAATTCTCACTTAACACTTAGTGTTAGGTAACTTTTAATGTTTAAAAATAGATGTTAATGCTAAACTACAACATTTTAAATTTAGGTGTTTCTATACTTAGAAAAAGCGGTGCCACAGATTCAACATATAGTTGAAGAAACGAAAGAAACACGAAATAATAGAAACAAGACACCACTGAAACCAACATGATAAGTTGAACGACATAGCACTAATTTACTACATGATGAAATCATTTAATAAATAAGACAATGCAGGTTTTAGGCTAATATTAACAAATTGTTATTTCATGACAGAATTTATCCACAACAAGTGCTCTGTATAGTATTTGTATATCTTGATTTTAATTCCGCATGTATACAACTGAAAGACTAAGGATATGATTTTATTTTAGTGGCCCAGGGACTATCATGGTTCAATGACATAGAGGATGAGGTTGACCACCCTCACCGGTACCACAATCACTTCCACTGACACCGCCAAGGACCACCTCCACTCTTGATATGGACGTGATACTGAGGTCCTTGGAAACCATTATGCCAACATTGAACAAACAGTCAGAGATGGACATAGAGGTCAAAACCACGCAGGTGAGATGGGAAAACTTTGAGAGGGCATAGGGCCTTAGGTAGGAAGCACTTCAAGATATTTCCAGAGAGTTGCAGAAGATCAAAATTACCTAGTTTTTTGTTGGACAAACTGGTAAGCCTACCGAAGCATGGATCGAAGGCATGAAGAAGTAATTTGCACTAAATGAGCATACCTCTAGTTCCAAGGCTATAATGGCCATCTTTCAGCTAAAGGGTGATGGCCTATATTGATGGTCAGACATGGAGAAACAATTGGATCTTACCCATCTGACTGTTTCATGGGAATTATTCGAGGAGAGGTTCAACATGAATTATGTTCCAACTTATTACAAGGAGCAACAAACATGTGTCCTTCATGCTTTAATATAGGGAAACATGATGATGGAAGAATATGAAGCTAGATTCATGGAACTAGTAAAGTATGTTCCATACTTGGAATTAGATGATCGATATGTGGAGCGTTTTGTGTATGGAATCAACTAAAAGATCAAGACCATAGTACGGATGTGGAAGCCAACTTCAGTTGCTATGGAGGTTAAGTATGCTCGCTATGCAGAGGATATGTTAGATGCAAAGGGAGGAAGCAAGTTGATAGGTTCCAATCATTATGTTACTAGGAAGGCCCAATGACTGTACTTTAGGGGAGTACAATATAGACCTCCTCCTTATGGTAACATGTTCACCCTGAAAGGTAACACTTTAGTTTACTTAGTATCGTAGGATTCGCCAGTAACCCATGGGAAGCGAGGACGAACACAAGGTAGTTCCTAGATAGGATTGGTAGGTTTTAGAGGATCTATGGGAAGGAACCTTTTCCATTGGACTCCTCCTAAAAACATACAAGAACCAACCAATGTCTCTTGTTGGGGATGTAGAGGTCCTCATTTCCAGCGGGATTGTCCTAAGGGGCAGACCAACAACATGAAGAAGGAATGAAAAGCACCCATGTGAAATTATGGTAACACTCAACGGATTCATGCTGTTGTTCATAACCACCAAGAAGAACATCAGTCCATCATAGCGGAACCACTGGTAAAGTAAACAATGTCAAACTTAAAATTTTATTTATCCTGGTGCAACAAATAGTTTTTTTTCACCATATGCATTGGATAAATGTGGGTTGGAATCCTACAAGCACGATGATTTTGAATTGGTTGATATGGCTTCTAGGGTTAAGGAAGTTGTAGGTCTTAAGGTAAGGGGGTTTCAAGTTGTAGGGAAGCTATGACCTCATTATCGGCATGAGCTGGTTAAAATGCCATAGAGCTTTCATGGATTTATATGAAATTAAATTCTTCTGCCTTGACAATGATGGTCAAGCAATTCAAATACAAGGCTTAATGAGGAAGGTATATCTATGTGTCATCTCCATAATGAAATCTAAATTGTCCCTAAGACAAGGATGCCAATTATACATAGTGTAGGAATTGAGTGACAATAAAGGACCTTCTTTGAATTCTTACTCGATACTATCTGAATTCAAAGATGTCTATGCAAAGGAACTACCAAGATTACCTCTCGAAAGAGAGATTGATTTCACAATCGAACTAAAACCTAGTGCACAACCTATCTCAAAGACTCCTTATAGAATGACAACCCCAAAACTTTGAGAGTTACAAATCCAGGTAAAAGAGATTCTAGACTTGGGATTAAATAGACCTAGTATATAACCAAGGGAAGCACCAATGATCTTCATTAAGAATAAGGATGGATCTCTATGACTGTGCATAGATTACAGGGATTTTACCAAAGGCACAATCAAGACCATGTATCCTATACAAATAATTGATGATCTCTTTGATCAGATAAAGGTGCTTCAGTATTCTCTAAGATTGATTTTTGTTCATGGTATCACCATCTTAGGATTAAACAAAACGGCATTCCTAGGATGAATTTTCAATCTAGTTTTTAGAATTACGAGTTCGTAGTGGTACCATTTGGTTTAACCAATGCTCCAATGGTATTCATGAGTTTCATGAATGGTGTTTTCCGAAGGTACTTGGACCACTTTGTTTAGGTCTTCTTATATTACATTCTTATATATTCTAAAGACGAGAGGGAGCATGAGGAGTACTTACAATTACTCTTGACTTGCTTAAGGGAACATAAACTGTATGGTGAATTGTCTAAGTGTTTCTTCTTCCAAAAGGAGGTTCACTACTTAGGGAATATCATCTCGGGATAAGGGATCTCAATGGACCCAGAAAAGTTGAAGGCCATCGAGTATTGGCCAATTCTGAAGAATTCACATGAGGTACGTATCTTCATGGGATCAGTTGGGTATTAATGAAGATTCATGGAAGGGATCTTCAAGATTGCAAAACCCATCACCACCTTTCAACAAAAGGGAATAAAATATATGTGTACCAATGAATGTGATGCCACTTTTTTTGAATTGAAGAGATTGTTAACAAGTGCACCAATATTGTGGTTACCATACATGGATAAATACTTCATGGTATGCATCGACGCCTCGAAACAAGGGTAATTAGGAGCAATTCTAATGAAAGAAGGTGGGGTATTAACTTATGTGTCTTGTAAGATGAAACCTCATGAGAATCAATATTCCACACATGATCTTGAGTTGGAAACAGTAATGTTGGCACTAAAATTATGGGTGCACTACCTTGTTGGATTGGTTTTTACACTTAAAACAAATCATCAAAGCTTGAAATATATCTTTACACAAAGGGATCTCAATCTTAAAAAGAGGTGACGGAGCGAGTTCATTAGTGAGTACAACTTTGATATCTCACATATCAAAGGAAAGGAGAATGTTGTAGAAGATGCTTTAAGTTGAAGGCCGACTATTTTCTCCTTAATTCCCTTAAAGGCGGACTTGAAATAAAGGGTGCTCGGATAATGTTTTGGGGACAATTGGTATCTAAAGGAAACCTCATCTGTTAAGAATGGGAATAATCTAGAGTTGAAGTATGATGTGTACCATCTCGAGAAAGATGGATTGGTATGGTATTAAGGGAGAATGTATGTTCCTAAAAAAGGTGATACCAGCGAAAAAATACTTAGAGAAGCCCATAGAGCACATTATTGTGCACACCCAGGAGTGAAGAAGATGTATACAAACATGAAGAAGCTCTTCTTCAGTCCAGTTATGAAGAGCGATGTAGTGGGATTTGTTTTGAAATGCCTCGAGTGTCAGCACGTAAAGGTATATCAACGACACCCAACCGATTTCTTACATTATCATGAAATTCCTATGACTAAATGGGAAGTCATTTACATGGACTTTGTTGTAGGATTGTTGCTTACATCCTTGAGACACAATGCTATTTTGGTGGTGGTCGATAAGTTGACCAAAAATGGCCACTTCATTGCAGTTAGAGACACTTATGATGTGACTGGATTAGTAAGGGTATTTATAAATGATATTGTGCATCTTCACGGAGTTTTGAAAAAGATAATTTCGAATAGAGATCCTAAGTTCACCTCCATATTTTAGACATGCATGCAGTCATCCTTAGGGAGAAAATTAAAATTAAGCATCGCTTATCAACCCTAGAAAGATGGACAGACATAGAGGGTAAATCAGGTAATGGAAGACATTCTTAGGATGTATGTTATGGATTGACATAGAGTGGGAAAATATCTCCCTCTAGTGGAGTTTGCATACAACAACAATCATCACAGCTCCATTGGTATTCCTCCATATCAAGCCTTGTATGGGAGGCCATGCAAGACTCCACTCAGTTGGGATAGGTTGGAGGATCACGTTTTAGTTGGGCCTGAGTTAATTAAGGAGATAGAAGAGCAAGTGGTACAGATTAGGTAGCGGTTAAAGGAAACACAAGATATAAAAAATAGTTATGACAATGCACACAGATATGGTATACTTTATGAGGTAGGGGATCATGTATTTATTCACATCATATGAAATAAAAGTACCATTCGATTTGGAAAAGGGACTAAGTTGTCACCTCGATTCATAGGGCCATTTGAGATTCTTGAGATAATCATACCAGTAGCTTATCATCTTTCACTTCCACCTCACTTGCACATAACTCATAATGTATTTTATTTTTCAGTATTGCAACATTACATAGCTGATAAGACTCACAAACTTCATCGAAACGAATTGCAGGTCTCATAAAAGGGAACCTTCATGGTCGAACCATTACATATGATGTATCATAGGGTTTGACAACTCTATAGTCACCATATGGACTAAGTTAAGGTCCAATGCGTCAGGTATAGCCCAGGATCTTATACCTGGGAGGACATAGAGACTATGTGTCGAGATTCTTTCTCACTATTTTGACCATAACTTTCGGACAAAGTTTCTCGAAGGGTGGGTGTATGTAACACCCCATATTTTGAGTAGGAACGTTTATCATCCAGACTTATTACATTGCATTTGCTTATTATCTGTTTGACTCAGCTAGACTAAGTAAACTATACTTCAACATGTTAGACCTGATTATATGCTGCTACTATGTTTATGATGTTACTATGTGTCATGTCCCCTCCCCCCTCAGAGGAGAAACATGAACATAGTCCCACGCATTTGATGAATGCACATCCATATGCTCGAATTTCAATCTATTCATCTTTGTATAAATTCTCTAACTTCACCAGTAGCATAGAAATTGCTTCTGTCAGTGCTCAATCCCACGACCTATGAATAAAAATTTCAGAGGAGATTGAACGACAGAGAAAATCATGACGGGAATTGACAGTCACAATCCGTTCCGCTTCCAGAAACATATCGATGATGAATTATGAGAATAAGAGAAAAATTCCCGTCAAAATTTTATAAAAAACTTGATATAAATAAACTCTATTATCATCAATTCAATATGAAAGTTGGATTATGCTCTAAAGAATAAAGTCAATTCAATAAGTTAACTGGTAATTTGTTGCATTTGGGAAACAAGTTCACTTAATATTTCATCAATAAACAAAGTTTCCATGGGACCCCCTAATGAGAAGTGAAGGATCTATCTTAATACTTGGATTGGTCTCCTTCTTGTTTATCTTGGAAATATGACTATGCATTGTGGAAAATTTTGGATTCACCCAATATGTTTCCATTCGTTGAGGCATCAACATGTCCCAAGTTAATTGACTTGAAGACCCCATTTAAAATTTTTAAAATCAAGTATTTTTGGTCCAAGTGTGGCTTCCAAGTCTTCATTCTTTTTTTATTTCAATTGACGATTACATGCTATTGAATTGGATTAAAATTTGTTTATGCATGAATGGTTGTATGGTTTAATGGTTGATAAAGAAATCTTAGTTGAATTGCATTATCATATTTTTATTTATCACATACTTTCACTTTCTTGCATTTATTACACTACATGCATCGTAATTTGGTAATTTTATCACTTTGGTTTAATTGGACTAGATCAATGTAAGAGTATGTAAAACTTTATCTAAGCTTATTGACAACATCTTTCTTCTTTGAATGACTCAAAACTGCATTTTAGGGAGAATTGGTAGGATCACTCAGTGTTTAGTCTTAGGTGTCATAGATGTCAATATATATTTTTTATGAATTAAAAATTATCATATGATGATGTTTTAGGTCAACATCAATTAGCATATAATTGGAATAAATAATAACAAATACGTAGAATGAGATGACATAATTCAATTTGGGAAAAATAGTATTTTAAATAGGGCACAATTTTTCATTAAAAATGTCTTGTGCATTTTCTATTCGTAATAAAAAAAGACATTTTAACCTTCGGGATATTCAATCTATAAGATTTTTGTGATTACTAACTCAACCCAACTCCCATAATTCACTTCTGACATCTATAACTATATGAAAATTGTGAAAGCTTGTAGTTTGATTCCTCATTAGTGAAGTAGGATATACACTATTTATTTTCAGCTCTTCGAAGATTATATTGAAAATGTGCTTGCAACCACTCATTGGAAATTTCTATTTGTTTCCATTTTTAAAAATGGAATACCTTGAAGTTCATGCATAAAATCAAGGTTAATTTTCTAAGCATTTCAAAGAAAATTTGAAGTGACAGATATTGAAAAATATTCTCTTGGAAAATTTAATTTTAGATAAAATCATTAACCTTTGCTTATCCCTGTAAACTTAAAGCCTATATACGTCATGCTTTAAAAACATTTATCGACATATTGTGTAATTGTTTTTTCGTCGGGAGCTGGGACAGTCCACCATTGTGGATCTAACTGCTGACAGAAAGCTGCAAGCTTGGACTTAGTCTTTTTCTTGGGGCACTTGTTTTCCCAGTGTCCTTTTTGACCGCAGATAAAACAATTTTTTTTAGAAGCGGGCTGGGATCTGCGTTTAAGGAACTTCTTCTTATGAGCAGGTCTGTTATCCTTATGCTTTCTAGACTTCCGTGGCCTAGAGAACTGGATAGGCTTATCCGGATAATGATAACGTGGTTGACTCGTGAAAAAGCCCTTTTTATTCTTCTGCTTATGACATTTACATCCAGACTGTAAATGTCCTCTGTTATGTGCACCACAACCCCAATCCGGCATCTGTGCAACATTTTTACAAAATGACGGGGTATACATATCCTGGTGCCTCTTAAAATCTTTGCTGACTCTCTTAGCAAGACAATGCTCTTGCCATGTCTCTAAAATATGATAATGCAATTGTGCAAGAGACAGATTACGGTAATTTATATTTTTGTCTTTCATGTACTGTTCTACCGCATCTGGAACATGGCCTAGATCAGAAGCATTTGAGTTTTGTCTCTCATACAAAATTTTGCAAATAATGACCACATGGTGCAAAGCTCAAATTTTATTCCACAATTCATGAAATGCTTGGATAGTAACCCTAATAATAATAATAATAATTGATTTAAAAGGTTAAAAAACATACTTTTTTTTCTTTAGGATTGACGATAAAAGGAAATATTTGCAGCCAAGTAATTTTTTAAGATGAGATAATGATGGAATTATGTTTGCAATATAATGTTAATTTAGGGTATTTAAATTCATATCTTAAAAGGCCATAACTTATTATAATTTAAAACTTGGTGATGATGTTTGTGGTATTTTCTTTTGTATAATATTTTTTGAGTTACTATTGTGAGTTCATTTCCACTCATTTTTAGATAATTATAATTGTTGGAATAAGCATTCCAGGCTTAGATGTTTTCATGGTACTTGAACATGGTGTTGAGCTTTCTGGATTCACTATGTGTATAATTAGAGATGATCACGGAATAAACATTCCTTGAGAATGGAATTACAATTGCTATTCTTTACACTAGTACATATCCATCTTAACTCAGAGCATTGAGAGGGATCAATTCCCTTAAGGTACAAATTTTGCACCCTAAAAAAGGTTTGCACCTCAAGGGATTTTATCATGTTTTAATTATTTGTAATTATTATAATATGAGGGGTTCTGAATTTGTTATTGAGGTAGATATTATTCTCCATGTGAGTGATTTATTTATAATGTTTAAGAGGTTGTTAGATAGTTGGGTGTGAGAGATATTCTCTCTAGATAATTCTCCTATTTTTAGTGTGAGGTTGAGATATGTTCTTAGCTAGTTGTTAGCATGATTAAGATGGTATCTCTATATTGATGTAAACATATGTATAATTGTGTCTTAAATAAAAGACTAAGAACACTCAAGCATGTAGTTTTTGTTTGTCTAAGGAAGCATGTCTAATCTCCAAATTTTTATCATAGTATCATAACTCATCTAGGCTTGACTCCCTCAAAGGAGTTTCCAAGAACAGTGAGAGTGATCTTTCCATTACTTATCCCTATAGGAGTAGAGGATATGGTAAGAGAATGAATTGTTTAATGAATATTGTTTGTTATGGAGTTTAATTCATGTTATTTAAGAATTCTTCTACATAGGAATTTTTTTGAATGTTGTGAAGGAGAGGTTGCAATGGTAGGTGAAGGTTGGAGGACAAATACCTGTGAGATCATGGTCTATGTGTAGAGGGGAAATTGTAAAGGGAAAAACATGGTGACCCCTTTATTTACTCGTGTAAGAAGAGGAGTTTTGTTGCATCTCTAACTTAAGAGTTGGAGAATACAAATAGCTAGAGTGAATCCTATCTATGCATGTTATCCCTAAGGCTCATATCAAAATAATGTTATCCGAGAATTTTTCTTTGGAATGTCAGCCTCTTTCATCTTGCTTTGGTGGTATCCTGAAAGAATGTCAAGCTTGGTGAAAAAATTATCCCCATGGAGCTCATACAAAATATTATCAATTACTGGGATGGGAAATTTATCTTTGATGGTCAACTTATTGAAGGAATGAAAATAAATAATGAACCAAATGTCTTCTTTCTTTGAAACCATGACCACTGGGGATGAATATCACGGGGGTTTCACTCAGTGTACTTGTTACATAGCAAGTTCATTCGTAGGATATTAAATAATATCCCTAATTTCACTAAATATTGGAAAATACTTCCTAAAATTGTATTGTTGAACCCCCCTCACAATATACCTTTTCAATTAAGAAAAACACTAGTTTCACCAAATATTGTAGGTATCCATTTTATCAACCCATTTTTAACATGCCCTTTATAACATATTGTAAAGTTGTAACAACAAGAGCCTAAGGCATCTTAGTATAAGCAAACAAGATGATAAATAAAATATAGTATAATTCTAGTAATGATCCCAACAGGATTGCAAGGTAGACTGATTCATTTGTAGCGTTGGATAATGGAAGACCCAATGAAATAGTAATGGGGAAGGAAAAATATGTAAAGGAATGATAGTGAACAGATCAATGTAACAAAGAATGTAAAATACTAATAGTCCAATAGTCAGTGCAATGCTTATAAAAGATGAGAATTGCACATGTTTTACACCAAAACCTACTAATCTACCAATTTTATATCATGTAACTACAAGTATAGCCAGAGAGAGCCAATGTTTTCTATAAGATTAATAAATTAAACTCCATAAAATATTTTTAATAATCTTAATAAAACATTTCTAGCTTTTTTAAAGCTATTTGTATGCGATTTTTAATACATGCATAGTAAATTATGGTAAAATAACACTCTTATTGTTTGGATAAATTATGTGCATATATCTTCTTATGCTTAAAGTATTCCAAGTTTAGTGACACAAATTCTTCCACAACAAATGAATCTCATTTCTATATTTATAGAAGATCAAAATTACTCAAAAATTAGAGCAATTCTCTTTGTTTCCTATTTAAAATCTTAAATAAATGAAATGACACTCCGATATAAATTTAACATTGGTTATCCAAGAGGTTATTGATTTTTTTTGGGTCAAGA
>LPNX010372907.1:0-38523 GCA_001517045.1 Pseudotsuga menziesii | reverse complement strand
GTGCTAGTGCTGGAACATATGAATCCTCCTTCTAGTATCTCATGAACTATCTTTTCAATTTCATTCTTTTGTGAAAATGGATTCATATATGGTCGTACATTTGGTGGTTAACTACCTGGAATCAAGGGAATACCATGATCATGCTCTCCTCTTTATGGGGGTAATCCCTTTGGTGTCTCAAATACTTTTTTATTTTTGTTAAAAAATCATTGCAATCCAATAAGGATTTTGTGTGTGGTGTTATCCAAATCCTCGATGACATGGATGTAAGTAATAATTCCATAGTGGCCTTACTTCAATAATTTTTCCATCAGATGAGAACTTATAGTTTCAAGGGATATTTCTTGGGTCCCTTTTAGGGTGTGAGTATGAGAGTTTTGAGTAAAACTCATGTATAATTCCAGTGAATTCCATGGTAACTGGACCAATTGTACATTGCCATTCCACCCCCAAGCCTATATCAAAACAATCCATATTTATGTCCACATATGAGTTTTGAGATGATAATCACCCAATTAGAGTTTTACATTTTCACAACGCCCTCGATATTTCATCATTCCATCATTAGCTATCATAATTTGAAAGTTGGGGATTGAGTGAGCATAACAATGGATTTCGTCGTCTAATCATTGGTGAATAAAGTTATGGGTGATGCGACTATCAACCAAGACTACCACTTTGCATTGCTTTATGTAATCCTAATGTTTCAAGGTTTGTTGAAGAAGACCATTTATACTCCTTGATGAATATCAATTCTGTATACGAGTTTCGATCCTTAGACCTGTCGGTTATGGTCCCACAATTTAATCCGAACACAATTAAGGTAGAAAGTATACGTAAATTACATTGTCATGTATTTTCTTGTTCAATGTGCATTGTTTGTAGTTGACTATGGCATATTTATAGGCTTCTATGTGGGAATTCTTTATTCATGCTCAAGATGAATCTCTACATATTTTCAAGTTCTTCCAAATCCTTGAAAAGTGTGCATTTTTCTTTGATCATCTTAACATTGATTTTTACCAATTTTTTTAAACTTGTGGGTCATTCACCAAGAAGACTGACAATGCATTGTATAATTCTGATTGGAAAAAGAAAATACATGAGTAAATTTTTATGTAGATTATTCTAGCTTATCACAACAATGGTGGAACTTTATCCTTTCTAAGTGATTGGTTTCCATGAAAACTTAGACACTCAAGTTGTTAGTCAATGAATTGATTAGCTTAAAGATTTTATTCACACATTAATATCAACTAATCGCATGGAAAGGTATGAGTTGAATATCCAAAGATAAAAAAATAATGGGGAATATTTTTATACCTAGGAATGACTATTCGATTCTTGGAATTCCGTATCACCCTCACTTGATTGAAATAGTTGGTACTTCCCTCATTCCCAAATTGATAAATATTTTTTAACAAAAGGTATGTGAAATGAAGTTCTTATTATTTCGAGGGAATGCATATATCTTCATCGGGGTTGTGGTCGATGTTCATTGGAAAACAAGTGGACTTGCTAAAGGCAACAAGTCCTTGCCTTTAGAAATTGAAAATCGACATTGAAAATCTATTGAATAGCCATATACCTTTAGGTATTGAAGATCTATAGAATAATAATTTGTAATTGGGTTTTGTAAGTATTTTTGCTTTAAGATCTATAGAATAGTCATTTTTAATTGCATTTTGTAAGAATTTTAGCCAAGCAAATGTCTTAAGCTAAGGCAAGAGCTAAGGCAAGAAAGGGGAATAAAGAAACTTGAACAGAAATCAAACGAATTCTAATTCTAGTGCTTGAAGAAGTTACAGCCTCTGTGGACACTGCACTACAAGAACCGAAGTCAAACATAGTCTAATTATAGTGCTTGAAGAAGTTACAACCTCTGTGGACACTGCACTACAACCAACAATACATTTAGAGTTTGCATATTGCATTTATCAAAATTTAAAATAAAAATCAATGGATAACATAAATGTATATCAATGAAATACTATGAAGATCGTTAAACTTCATATCCATAATTTGAAAAGGAAATTAAAAAATATTGCTATATGAGTTTGCTATTGTTTTACCTTTCTGTTACTGCCTAGTGCCAACCAAAGGAATGTAGCAACTTTTGGGAAAAGGCTCCGAAGCACACAAAGATTTGATACCATGTAAATTTATATAATCTCAACTTTTATCTGAGATGAGATATGATACGATGTAAAATGAGATCGGATACCATGTAAAACATTGAAAAATGAGATCAGATACCATATAAAACATTGGATACCATGTAAGGTTGGTAAAAAACATACATATATGTTGGTACCATTATAACCAATACTCTGACATACATGCATATCATGATTATGAAAAAACTCAAAACCTTAAACACAATCAGCCCAAAATGGTTCTCATGCAGAATTTGAAACTTAACAAGCTACACAGTAAGACGAATCATGAACAGTGAGTGAAAGCAATAGAATGTTGCATTCATATAAAATAATAAAGCCATCTATTTTTATTTAATTACAGAGATCAAACCTGCTAAAAACCAAAGAGTAAACCTCGAATCTACTACTATGTCCCCTTTGAGGAGAATATAGAATTCATAAAAATATAAAAATGGGCAGTAATCTTGGAAATAGTTGGAGAAGGAAAAGCCGAAGAAGCTTATAAAAAAGAACATGCAGCCATGAACCAAATCATGATCATACCATGCTCTAGTTAACCAGAGTTGTGTGACCTAGATTGGTCTGTGTGCATGTGTCCCAGCTGCAACATATTCTGCATATAGGCCACAGGAGACCATGGCTTCTACATATAAATAGCAGGATCCATGGGTTTCCCAACAATCATTCCATGAGGCCCAGAATATTGGTTGGGAAAATAATAATAAGGGAAATAATTAGCAGCACCAACATAATAACATGATACCTCACATCTTCAGTTTGAGATATCCTCTTATATGGTCACAGCACTTAGTCTTCTATAACGGCTCTCAAAACACGAAATCGCAGTTCACGGCTTCACATACATGCAAGGGAAAGAGTGTTGATGCGATCGGAGTATCACACTACCCTCTCAATGCAGGCATGAAAAATATCTCAAAAAGTAATGGAGTGGGAACAAGATGGACTGTGGGAAATACAAGCAGCAGCAGAGTGGGAGCACAATGTTTTCATGCAGTTTAGGAATAGCGTGAATCTTCACAACTATACAATCTCTCTTGCCCAACAATCTTGTCATCAGTCTTCAAAAATTTTGCAAGACAAGAATGTCTAAACTCATCACGTCTCTCGTCTTCAACTCATTCTCAGTTTTGAATACTGAGTTGGCAAGTGGTAGCTCTTCAAAGAAGACTAATATAGTCTCAATTCTCAAATATAAAGATATTAATACCAACAAAGTTACATCTAAAGAGGGGCTCCAAGCATAATTCTTAAAACATGGTAGAATGTATATTGTAAGTAAAAGAGTTTAAATAAATTGTGCTATATAGACATAAGTAGGCATGTATGCACATATGTGTATATATGGCCCGCATAGGTTATTGGTATAGTATAAGTGGGCATATGGTATAGGGAATTATCTAGCATAAGTGGGTGTGTGTAGTTTGATGGCAGCTAGTTAGGATTTATATTTCTACATTATGGTGGACATGTAATTATCAAAAATATGTTGTAATGGATTCAAAGGTTCCATGCATATTGGCAGGATGGAATATGAATCAGAGAATGACCAAACAGAGGATAAGTTTACCTAATAGTAGCTAGCATAGAATATAATGAATGATTTGCCCCAATGGGTTGATCTAAAAGTAATGGGCTTAAATGCTTAGACCAAGCTGGATAGATAACTAAATTGTACTGCATATGAGCACCCATACCTGACATGGTTCGATTTATAAACCAATAGCTAGGACCATAGACCGATAGGAGGGACCAGTAGCCCATACCAAACATACATAGATCCAAACATTATATGGCTTCCCTCTCATACCAACATTATAAACAGATAGTGGAGAGCAATAAGCATATCCAATAGTAGACCTCAATTAGTGAATGTGCCAGCATAACTTAGACGCGGTAAATACGTAGGGATGGGACTCTAGACGGGGTGAAACGCACTTCCTAACTAGGCATAGGTAGGACCTGAGGTATAGATAGCATCTATCAAAATATGTAAAAGTGTTTAGGAAAAGGCAGTAAAGAAAGACAGTAGGAAAGGATTATGGTTCTATGTAAACCTAATCAGCAAGGATTATGGTTCCTTGGAAACATAATCAGCAAGGATTATGGTTCTGTGTAAATATTTGAAACAATTATTTTCAGTTGTTAAAAGAAGATGAAAAGTCATTGAGAAGCCCAAAGGACCTCTTGGAAGAGTCAATCCAAAGGTGACTTATAATTTATTAATAGGGCATTCATTTTAATTAAAAGAAAAAAAATCTGGAGTTATTCCTTAGGCTTTATAGTGGTATCAGAGCCCTGGTTTTTAATAACTCTGTGATTTCTTTGAGACTGCTCCAACCTATCCCCTATCAGCCTGCAACCTCTACACACTGTCTTAGACTACGTTTATGTCTCCTCAAGTTATTCAGACTTGTGTACTGTCTGCATTTCCTACGGTGCGTTACTTGTTATGAGTGTCACCTTTGGTGTATCGACTTACCTCCTATCTACTCTCAGTGTTGGGGTTTTAAGTTTTATCTCTGCGTATTGAATCATACTATTATCTCCTTGTGTGTGTTGGTCTCTGTCTCCTTGTGTGTGTTGGTCTCTATCATCTTAGCCTGCGTATTACCTAGTTCCTTACCTTATTATTATTATCCTCATCGATTCCCACCATCTTCGCTAGGGTTTTTATAAATTTATTTCTTTTTCCTCACTAATGGGCTGAGGGTCAGGGAATTCCATAGCTAATCTAATTCCTTTTACTTTATGAAAGGAACATATCGCAAATTTTGTTGATCTGAGACGGTAGGTCAGTTTGATTTTAAGTTAATTGAGAAATAAAGGGGAAATATTATTAATCAGGGCTATACATTGTTTCAAACTCACAATTTAATAAATTATATAATAATAAAAATTACATTGAAGATAACTAATAAAAAAACCCATTGTAAATGAAAGAGAAGGAAAATTGATGACAATGCTCTTTACTTTGGTCATCATCAGAGAGAGTGTGTGGAAAATTGTCACTTTGTTGTAGTAGCTTTAAATGAATGTACTTTAAATGTAGCTCTTTTCAAATATTGTAGATCTATACGTAAAGGTTATTGTATTGTAGAGATTTAACTCTATTTGATTATAGTATACTTTGTATTAAAAAGAATCTTTAGAGACCCTATTGTAAGACTCTTGCAAACTGTTGCAGAGATTGTACTATATAGCTTCAAAGAAGAAGATTCTTAAGTTCGTAGAGTAATATTAAGTTGTACATCCCCAATCTGGCTGGACCATCCTCTAATAACCATCATAGCTTCTCACATATATTTTAGCATCCCAGAAAATACTAGGCCAATAGTAACCTAGATGCAACACTTTATGAGTTTTTATATTATCAACAAAGTTCCCACCACAAGGATCATCATGAAAAGCTTTTAGGATTTCATAAATTTAATCCTCTTTGACACAATGTCGGATTATGAGATTCGGTCCGATGCGAAAGAGAGAACACCGAATCTAAGAATACATGGCACTCTGCATAATCATTATTTTTCTCTTTGGTAAGAGATGTGTTGGTAGTTTCCTTACAACCAAATAGTGATAAATATCAACAAACCACTGACTGCTAGTAAACAATGCAAATAAATGCTCATCAATAACAAAATCTTGAAAAGGTAAAGCATCCCCATTATTGGCCAGCCTAGAAAGGAAAGCATCAACAACAACATTATTCTTTCCAAGATTATAACCAATGGTGATATCAAATTATTGTAATAATAAAAACCACCTAATCACTCTGCTAATAGGACTAGGTTTTCTCATCAAATAACGGATGGCAGAATAGTTAGTATGTATGAAGATAGGATAACCAATTATGTCATGGAAAATATTATTAATAGAATAAACAACAACAACAACTTATTTTTTAGTTACTTTATAATTGAATTCTACAGGGGCTAAGTTTTTGCTGATGAAGTAGATAGCAGGGGGGTTTCCATACAAATTTTCCATTTTTGCAATTTTTATTGGGTAAAATAACAAGTGGTGAAACCCATCGGCTATCAGAAATAGGATAAAGAAAATTCACATTAAGTAGCTTCTGCAATTCATCTTTTATAATCTCGTGTAATGCAAGATTCATTCTGCGTTGGGGTTGTCTAATAGGTTGAAGTTCTTATTTCTATAAATATGGTGAGTACAGAGATATGGTCAGTACAGACGAGTTACAGCAGATACTATTTGTTATTATCGCCCATATACAACCAAATTCATCCAGCTTTTGTGGGTTATCCAAGAAATAAAGAGATTGAACAAATTATGGACGGATGGAATGAATACCTAAGATGTCTTTACTTAATTTACAACCAATATAATATTACAACTACAAAAAATTCAATCATTCATACCCACAGAAGATTGCATAGACTCCTCGTAACCCACATAACTTGAGCAATTTTAATACAATCTTTGAATGAGACAGAAATAATGGGAGAACTTTCAGAACTCGTGTGACTCATGGATGTGAAGGAGTGGCTCAAACACTCTCGACACTCAATACAGATGGAAATCAAAGCACAAATTCTTAAACCTATTAAAGATTAGGTTCATAAAATACTGGACATTACCTTAAGAAACAGTTTTCATCATATCATGCATGAATGATAGAGCGCACACCACCAAGATTGGGTTCAGTCATAAAACTCTAAGATATTCCACAATATTGACAAGAAAATCGAATATATCAGTCCTAGCTATGGCCGCTGCTATATTGTTCTTCTGAAGGGTCCCTCTCTTGTTTTTTAAGTAGCCATGCATGCTGCAATGTGCCAGCAACGTCCCAAGTCAAGAATTGAAAAATTGTTCCAAGTAGCGGCTATACAGGTTGCAACGTGTCCTCAATATGTTAAGTTTGGTTACTATTGAGAGGCCGTAAGGAATTTGCTTCTTGGTTGGCCCCACAATTCACAATCCCATGGTCAGAGACATAAGACAACAATTCCTTCCATGGGCCCACATATTGCATGCACCCAGTCCACATGGAATTTTCTGCTTACATTGATACGAAGGTGTCTTATGTCCCAAACTGCCAGAACTGGGAACCCTTTGTGTTGAGTGTTTATGCCTGTGAGAACTGATCCTCGCTCCTCACAAGAAATGGTATCACAAGTTGAATGATTGCCAAGAACTCTTCTTGCTATTTTCTCTTTTGGAATTTTAACAACAACCTCGAGATAAGGATTCAAATTGATTTGATAGTTATTGGTTCATATTATAATGGGTTTATAAATTTGACAGTTCTCACTATATAACAGATTCAGGGCATTGGGAATTTTCTAGCGATCACTTTATAACAGATGGGTATGATGAGTCTGATATATAAAACTTAAGTAAAACTTATCAAAGATTCTGAGCATAACGATTGCAGAGTACGCGAGTTTACAGAAATGCTTCCTGGGATGAACCGTTGGTGCATTACTTTGCAAGAGGGAATTTGGGCTTCATTCCCTTGACAAGATCACTCAGGTTGAGCACAGAACCAACTATGGAAATAGATAGGGCTGCAATGAAGTAGGGATTTGGATTTATAGAAGCTACATAATTTAGCATTACTGAAAAATAATTACCCAATTCATTAGCACCCAATACATGGCCCATATAGGTAGGAAATGGAGCCGAGTGTCAGAATCTACTTGCCGCTGAACATGGAGACTACAACTATAGTCTTGGGTTGAGCCGATTGCCTGTGAGCTCAAGAATTATTGTGGGAAACATGCCGGAGGTCTGTATTCTAGAAATGCTTGGTATAAATTGGTTGTCTGCAACGAGTTTTTCTCTATGCATCCCCTCACTAATGAGCTGGTTGGATGAGCTAGCGTGTATAGCAACCAAACCCACAGGAATCAGAGAATGAAAGTGTTCTCCTTCGTAGGTTGTTATTACAATGGTAGGGTCTTCAACTCATCTCTGAACCTGCTTAAAGTTTAAGATATTGGGATTAGTAGACATGCTAATTGTATGTATTTTATGAACAAGAAATTTATTTGGGGAGAAGACGAGGTCGAACCTGTTTTTTCATTCACGTAAACATCTTGGATTGAAATGTTATGCATTGCAGATATTCCTATTTATATTGTTTTGTTGATTATGTTTTGTGCAGGTCAGAAAAATTGAGTCACAAACACATCACAAACACCACCCTGGAGGAGAGGATCGGCTTACCATGCAGATAAGCTAGCTTCATCTCTGTATCCATTGATTGATCTTACAACACTTACTAATTGGTGTTATAAAACAATTTCTGGGACATTTAATCCTTGTAATTATAGTGTAGTAGATGTTTCTTTCATAAATTTCACCCGACAATGACATAAATTGTCAAATATCAAAGGACTAAAACCCTGATTGTTGTATTACATCATCAGGAGTTGATAGAGAGAGAAGGTGATTGATGCTAGCTTCCAATCTGAATAGAATATATCACTCCATAACATGCATATTCGACATATGTAGAACGAAAACTATTTTGATGAAATACCTGCTTGTTGTGCACTTGTGTGCATTTGTGTATATAGTCTAACATTGCTGCTGTTTTTGTTCTGTTACGGTGGATACTCCCTCTCAAATGGAAATTGTTTAAGATGTTGGTCCATCGTTCATGGCAAATATGCTTTAGTCTTGTTTAATCCTTCTTAATCCTCATGAAGACGATAAGACGATGAGGGAGTGTCTAAGTAGCTTAATCCTTCTTAATCCTCATGAAGACAATGAGACAATGGGGCGATGTATGAGTAGGGCAAGGCGGTGGGGCGGTGGTTGCCTCGGAGTTGTAATGTGTGAGGGTGTTAATGGAAATAACATTAAATGTTTTAAATTAATGCTAACTGATCTGTAGCATTAGTTTAGTTGAATTCACTTGAAGCAGTCCAAACACTAGAAACTTAGGACATAAAGGCTAATAAAAATATATCTTCCTTGAAAAGAGGCCAAATAATACCTCCAACTTGTTGATTGATGGATAAAACGGCTGGTTTTTACTTGATTGGTCTATTAAAAGGCATCCTGGTGCATAAAAATACAACTGGAAAGTAATATTTAGAACTTATAATAATTTTGTAAAACATATTTTGGTTAGCGTTTTGATTAATGGAAATAGCGGCAAGCCCATTACAAGAGTCCCTGCCATTCGAAGGTCAGGGACTAATAAGAAATCTTTGTAATTTTTAGTCACTTTGTTGGGAATATTGACACTCCCACGTAGTGAAGCAATACCATGGGAATAAGAGAAATTTCCTAGAAAAAATTTCCAAAACACTTGACATAGATAAACTCTACTATCATCAATTCAATATGAAACTTGGATCATGATCTAAAGAATAAAGTCCATAATTTCTTCCTTTTCTTTCAGCTGGTAATTTGTTGCATTTTAAGAAACAAGTTCATCTAATATTTCATCACTAAACAAAGTTTCCATGGGACCCCTAAGGAGAAGTGAAGGATCTATCTTAATACTTGGATTAGTATCCTTCTGGTTTATCTTGGAAATATGACTATGCATTGTGGAAATCTTTGGATTCACCCAATATGTTTCTGTTCGTTGAGGCATCAACATGTCCCTAGTTAATTGACTTGGAGACCCCATTTAAAAATTTTAAAATCAAGTATTTTTGGTCCAAGTGTGGCTTTTCAAGTCTTCATTCTTTTTTTTTCAATTGACGATTATATGCTACTGAATTGGATTAAAATTTGTTTATGCATGAATGGTTCTATGGTTTAATGGTTGATAATGAAATCTTACTTCAATTGCATTATCATATTTTTATTTATCACATACTTTCACTTTCTTGCATTTATTACACTACATGCATCGTAATTTAGTAATTTTATCACTTGGGTTTTATTGGACTAGATCAATGTAAGAGTATGTAAAACATTATCTAAGCTTATTGACAACATCTTGCTTCTTTGGATGACTCAAAAGTGCATTTTAGGAATAATTGGTAGGATAACTAGGTGTTTAGTCTTAGGTGTCACAGATGTCAATATAATTTTTTTATTAATTAAAAATTCTCATATGATGATGGTTTAGGTCAACATCAATTAGCATATAATTGGAATAAATAATAACAAATATGTAGAATGAGATGACATAATTCAATTTGGGAAAAATATTGTTTTAAATAGGGAACATTTTTTCATTAAAAACGTGTTTTGTGAATTTTCTACTCCTAATAAAAAAACACTTTAACCTTCAGGATATTCAATCTATACATTTTGGGTGATTACTAACTCAACCCAAATCCTAAAATTCAATTATGAAATCTATAACTATATGGAAACTGTAAAAGCTTGCAGTTTGATTCCTCATTAATGAAGTAGTTTGTACTCTATTGATTTTAAGCTCTTCGAAGATTATATTGAAAATATGCTTTGAACCACTCATTGGAAAGCTCTATTTGTTGCCATCTTAAAAAATGGAATACCTTGAATTTCATGCATAAACTCAAGATTAATTTTCTAAGCGTTCCAATGAAAATTTTAAGTGAGAGATATTGAAAAATATTTTCTTGGAAAATTTGATTTTTGATAAAATCATTAAAATCTTTATTTATCGTAAACTTAAAACTTATATACTTCAAGCTTTAAAAAAAATTATCGACATATTGTGTAATTTTCTTTCAAAAACTTAAATTATTTTACAAGCATTTGAGTTGTGTCTCTCATACAAAATTTTGCAAATAATGACCACGTGGTGCAAAGTTCAAATTTTATTCCACAATTCATGAAATGCTTGGATAGTAGCCCTAATAATAATAATAACTGATTTAAAATGTTAAAATTTTATTTAAAACGTCAACAATTTAAAAACATGCAATTTTTAGGATTGGCCATAAAAGGAAATATTTGCACTGAAGGATTTTTTTAAGATGAGATAATGATGAAATTATTTTTTCAATCTTATGTTACTTCAAGGTAGTAAAATTTAAATATTGTAAGGCCATAACTTATCTTAATTTTAAACTTGGTGATGATGTTTGTGGTGTTTTTTTTATAATATTTTTTGAGTTACTTTTGTGAATTCATTTCCACTCATTTTTAGATAATTATAATTGTTGGAATAAGCATTATGGGCTTAGATGTTTCCACGGTACGTGAACATGGTGTTGATCTTTCCGGATTCACTAAGTGTATAATTAGAGATGATCATAGAATAAACATTCTTTGAGAATGAAATTACAATTGCTACTTTTTGCACTAGTATAGATCCATCTTAACTTGGAGCATTGAGAGGGTTAGAATCCCTTAAGGTACGAATTTTGCACTTTAAAAATGGTTTGCACCTCTAAGGGATTTTATCAGGTTTTAATTATTTGTGATTCTTATCATATGAGGGGTTCTCAATTTGTTATTGAGGTAGATATTATTCTCCATGTGAGTGATTGATTTATAATATTTAGGAGGTTGTAAGATAGCTGGGTGTGAGAAAGATTCTCTCTGACTAATTCTCTTATTTTTAGTGTGAGGTTTAGATATGTTCTTAGCTAGTTGTTAGCATGATTAAGATGGTATCTCTATCTTAATGTAAAATTATGTATCATTGTTGCGTTAATAGAATACTAAGAACACTCAAGCATGTAGTTTTTGTTTTTCTAAGGAAACATGTCTAATATCCAAAACTTTATCATGGTATCATAAGTCATCTAGGATTGAATCCCTCATAGGAGTGCCCAACAAGATGAGAGGGATATTTCCATTACTTATCCTTGTAGGAGTAGAAGATATAGTAAGATAATGAATTGTTGCATGTATATTGTTTGCTATGGAGTTTAATCCTTGTTATCTAAGAATTATTCTACTTAGGAATTCTATTGAGTCTTGTGAAGGAGAAGTTGAAATGGTAGGTGAAGGATGGAGGACAAAGAACTATGATATCATGGTGTATCTGTAGAGGGGAAAATGCAAAGGGGAAAACATGCCCCCTGTTTGTTTACTCACGTAAGAAGAGGAATTTTTTCATATCTATAACTTTAGAATAGGAGAACACAAATAACTAGAGTGTATCCTATCTATGCATGCTATCCTTAAGCGGCTCATATCAAAATCATAACCCTACTATGTGTGTTAGATATTATTTTATGATGTAATTACAAATAAGACATCGCAACAAAGAGTAGTAAATTTATTTGGAGTAGATCCAAGTGAAGGAATTTGATATAAAGAATTGCAATAGAGCACAAGAAATGGTGAAGGATGACACTAGAATCACAAATATATGACCAATTTGACCAGGATAACCCTAGTGCTAAATCTTAACAAAGTCATCAATGGTTGCATCACCAAATTTGACTCAAAGCTTTAGATTATGGTGCATTGTTGCAGTGTCAATATTAGGATTCAACTTGGATTGCAATACTTACTATCCGAATTACAAATTATCTTTAATTCAAAAGGGATATATAAAGGAACCATATGGGTGAAGAAATGTGATTTCATGGATCTAAGGAAAGAGAGAGTGCAACATCTTTGACATATATTTTTTTAATGATTTTTGTCTCGTTAGATTTAGGAAATACTACCACGATAGTGATGATGAGGCATAATTTTATCTACAACAATCCTGAGTTACAACTAATGCTCACATTTGAGAAAGAATTGGTTCTTTAGAAATAATATCTAGATAGGAAAGCTCAAATTCACAGGCCTTAAATATTGGCATTAAGGAATTATTGCATATGTTACCATCTTGTAGAGGAAAAAGCTATAGGATGCAAATTAATAAGATATGAGAAGGTGGAATGTGTTAATCATTCCAAAAAGAGATCAATGTGGAGCCATATGGGGATTTGCAAGCACTTTCTACATTTCTACATTGTGGGGAGGTGAACCACTATGTGAGGGATCAGGTGGCTACATTAGAAATAGTCAATTCATCAATTGGAGAATTACAACATAAGGTATCATTCTTGTGAAAGAGGAACTATGACTAGAATGGCTAAGAGATGAGTTGGAATGTTCTTTATCGAGTTGTTCATATGGTTGAGATCCAAGCCTTGATTCTGGAATTGAAATTAATGAGGAGAATAATCAAAATTGTAGTGAAACAAAAGCAATTGGGCTTATTTGGATGGTGTGCTTTTGCATGTGTCGTAGGAAGCTAGGATATGCACAATTATGCTGGTCTTTTTTTCTATGTATGGTGAAAATGGTAAATGGACTACAATGAATGGATTTTTCATTGTGTGTGTCACAGTGAGTGTTCTTGGCCATGTTACTAATGGATAGATTGTGTGGTGTGTCTAATATGACATTGGATGGCTTGGTGTGTCTAATCCACAATGGATATATTTTTTGGCGTCTTTGAGATAACAGCTTGCTTGGTTTGTCTGATCCCATTGAAATATTTCTTGACATGTTAGAGATGATAATCAAGAGTCCAAGTCATGATGTATTGAAAGCTGATAGGTAAGTGGTATCTCTAAAGAATAAGTGAGTTTTTCTTAACTCTAAAATTTCGATAGGTATCCTTGTGCTTGAGCACATAAGTTGAACCATCATATAGGACAACCACCAATAAGTTACACAAGCAGACCCTATTTGAGTTGGTATATGGTTGGGAAGTTGTAATTTTTGCAGAGTTTGTTATATTCCTAATCTTTATATTGCACATGCTACACACATGATGATTGAAGAGTCAACTTCCTAGTATAGTTAATGGAGTTGGAATAATCTAGGTTTATGGTTGATTTACATCATATGTAGAGAAAGAAAGATAAAACATGGCATGATCTCCATAAAAAGACCAACTCTTTTACCAAAGAATAATTAGTGGGCTATTATATGATAGCAATTATTTGATGAATCTTGGAAAGCTCCAAACACACTATCTATGACATAATTTGAACCAATTGTTCAATCTTACTTTAGTACAAATGGAGTTGATGCACATCCATATGTCATAGTTGAGTTGATTCCCTAAACTAAGAATCTATTCTATGTATATGAAGGGGGGAAGTTTTTCAACTATACATGGAGTAAGATATGTGTCAATTGGGTGCTTTGTGAGTGGACCATATGATGGTTGTGCACTCTTGGTGACAATCATACCAGAAACCTATTTTTTTGTTTCGAAACAGGGGAATGCTTCAAAGATAGGCGTCAACAAAGGTCAAGTGTAGTAGATACATTAGTTAGCTCTTGAAAATTTCTAAAGGAATTATTGCATATTCAAGGGGAGTTCATAAATGAGTTAAATGAACCATATATTTGATGGAAATCCTATTAAAATGACACTTACAATGGTTGAGTACCTATGTATTCCTGTGGATGGTTGTTTATTTATATGGATGTTGATAGTTTGGTGATATCTACGAGATTGAGGTGTAGAAGCAATTTCTAGGTTAGACCAAATAGAGAATGTGTTCATGATGAGTTCCTTCAATATCTAGAAGAGCATGTGTTGTTGGTGAAATATGTTGATGGAGATCATACTTCACAAAGGTTGAGACATGTAGTATTCATTAAGGGGGAGTGTTGAAAATATTAACTCCTACTTGTCTTATTGCTTATTTGTTATTCTTATCATATGAGGGGTTCATGATTTATTAAATTGTATTTGGTCATTTTGAGGTAGATATGATTCTCTATGCCAACCATTGATTATTAATGTTTAAGAGGTTGTTAGATAGGTGTAAGAGAGATTCTCTCCAACTAGCTTTCTTATTTTTAGTGTGTAGTTAAAATATTCTTTCAACTAGTTGTTAATATGATTAAGATAGCATCTCTTTATATATAATTATATATAATTACTAATATTAATAAAATAAAATAGGATGAACCCTTAAACATATAAGAAAAAATACATCTACCCCTCTACTCTTTTCCAACTCCAAAACATATATTTTTTTTAATGTGTGTAAAGAAACATATCTACTCCTGTACTCTTTTCCAACTCCAAAACATAAAACCCTTAAAAGAAAACATACATCTACTCCTATACTCTTTTCCAACTCCAAAACATATTTTTTTTTTTAATATGTGTAAAGAAACATGTCTACTCCTGTGCTCTTTTCCAACTCCAAAACATTTTTTTTATGTGTTTTAGGAAACATGTCTATTCTATTATTTTCTAACTTCAAAACTAAGTGTAGCAAGAAGATCGCAAGCCAATAAGAGGATAAGGGCAGGTGTCCTTGGGGATTTTGTTGATGAAGGGATCAGCTCAATATTCTTAATATTTAATTTATTACTTCAAAACTAAGTGTCTTGCATAAGCAAGAACATCGCAAGCCAATAAGATGACACGCGCAGGTATCTTTGGGGATTGAGGATTTTGGATTTTTGTTGATGAAGGGATAAGCTCAATATTTTTAATCTTTAATCTTTAAGGCATTTTTTGGCATGGTGCAAAACAGGATGAGTGGTTGTTTTGGTAGGACAATATTTTCTTGACCATAGAATTTTCCAAAACTTAGCCAATAGTTAAGTGTGTAAATCATCCACTTGCAAGCTTGTGTTTTCATAATATTTCTATCCCTTATTGCTAACAAATGGTGGGCATTTTCCTAAGGCCATTTAGGCCATATTTAGATACAAAATAGGTTGAATGGTTGTTTTGGTAGGCCAATATATTCTTCACTAGATAATTTGTTTATCAAATTTTAGTCAATGGAGAAGTGCTTTAGTCATCCACCTTCAGGATGGTTCCTTCATAAAAATGTCATCTCTCTCAGGTAGGAAACGGTAGGCAATTTTCCAAGGAAACTTGGGCCAGTATTTCAATACTTATCAAATTTTACCAATGAGGGCACTTTCTGGCATGGTGCAAAATAGAATGAGTAGTTGTTTTGGAAGGCCAATATTTTCTTGACCTTAGAATTTTTTTCCAAAAATGATCCAATGGTTAAGTGCATAAATCTTCCACCTATAAGATTATGTTTTCAGAATAATTTTATCCCACACTAGTAAGGAATGGAGGGTACTTTTCTAAGGCCATTTAGGCCATATTTAGGTGCAAAATAGGTTGAAAGGCTATTTTGGCAGGCCAATATAATCTTCACTAGAGAATGTTCAACAAAATTAAGTCAATGGTGAAGCGCATTAATCATCCACCTGTAGGATGCTTCCTTCATAATAATTTTCTCTATCTCAGAGAGGAAATAGCAGGACTTTTGTCAAGGCCACTTGGACCATCTTTTTAATACTTACAATTTTTTCCAAAGGGGATATTTTCTGGCATGGTGAAAAACAGATTGATTGGTTTTTCTGGAATGACATTATCTTCTTGAGTAGATAACATTTTTCAATAATGAGTCAAATGTCAAGTTCGTAAATCGTCCACCTTAAAGATGATGCATTCATAAGAATTTTATCATTGACATTTGAAAAGTGGCGGGCATTTTCCTCGGGCCATTTAGGCCATATTTAGGTGCAAAATAGGATGAATTGTTGTTTGAGCAGGACAATATATTCTTTACTAGATACTTTATCAAAATTGATTCAAAGGTGAAGTACATTAATCATCCGCCTTTAGGATGGTGCCTTCATAATAATTTTCTCTCTAAGGGAGGAAATGGTGGGCATTTTCCTAAGGCCACTTGGGGTAGGTTTTCAATACTTAATGAATTTTTCCAATGGAGAGTATTTTCTAGCATGGAGCAAAACCAGTTGATTGGTTGTTTTGGAAAGTCATTATATTCTTGTCCATAGAATTGTTTTTATCAAGAATGAGTCAATGGTCAATTGCGTAAATCCTCCACCTAAAATCCGATGCTCTCATTATTTTTTTATCCCTCGCAAGTGAGAAATGGTAGGCATTTTATTAAGGCTATTTAATCTGGTTTTAGGTGCAAAACATGTTGAGTGGTTTTTTTGGAAGGAAAATATATTATTGACCATAGACGTTTTTCCAAAACTGATACTATATTCAGGTGCATTACTCATCCACCTATAGGATGGTGCATTCAGAATATTTTTCTCTCTCTCATTGACGAAATGGAGGTCTTTTTCCCATAGCCACTTGACCCATTTTTTTAGTAATTAGCCATTTTCATCAATTACAATTACTCAAGAAAATTTCCTTATACTTGCAAATATGAAAATATAAAAAAAACAGAGAATAATAAAACTCACATTTTCCAATTTGAATGACTCAAACATGACAGATGGTTTTATGGAGGGCATGTTTGGATGCATTACTTAAGGGTGCATTACCAGTCCATATGATTTTGGTAGCCTTGGTGGTTGGCTCATGGTTGTTGGCCATGAGATGAACAGGACAATGTACTATTAAGCAGACTATGAGGACCAAGGGATGTCAAGTCGATTAGGACGAGACAAACCAATGAGGCACTATGTAGTAGGCTCTAAAGAGGATGACATGATTTGCAATGTGACGCACTGTGTGGAAACCATGCTAGGACAATAGCTTGGATGGATGCAATGATGGTATGTGGTCAAATGGAGCCGAGAGATGACATTTAGGAACCATCTTGGATTGAGACTAGATGGTGAAATCATCATCATACAATGGGAGTTTGTTCATTTAAGTATTGTTAGCTCGATGTAGGAAATGGCGTGGTATTTCCATTTAAGCAATGGTGCAACATTGCCTATGGTGAAACAAGCACTGGACAATCCATAAAACTTTAAGGTGTTTGGATTGGGTTGAGTCCAGAGGTTTCGATGAGGTGAAGTCCAAGTTATACTTGTGGTTGATGGTCATTCCCAAATAGCAAGATCATGTTGGTGTTCTACGTTCACTAGGATTTCAGACAATATAGGACACTTGAGAGGAAAAACAATTATAGTCCCATGACGTAATGTTTGTGTATTTAAAAATACACATACACATGGGTAAGTGATGTAATGACATGTTAACAAAATGGTATCTTTAGGGGAATCAACCTTACTCATTTGATTATGAGTTCTTTCTAAAAGATGTTTGTACTCTATTGTACTTTATTTGAAGCATATTATCCATGCTATGTTCATCTACATACTTTGCTTTACATATTCAATTTAATATTTAGTAAAGATAATGATGATATACTACATTGAATATAATTTTCATATCATTCATATGTCATTATAGTAATATTTGGAAATTTAATAAATTTAATATAAGCCGCATATTTTTTATTATTTAATTGTTAAGTTTGATTCAATAAAAGATTGAGTTTTATTATTATTATATATACTAAAATCCACAATACATATGTTAAATGATATTAATCTCCTTTTAAATACAACATGTTTCATTATTAAACACTCCATAAATATCACTGAGTTAAATAAATGTGTACCATGATTCTTAAATCTAACCATGTTCTATATGAACTTTTATGAGGATTTTGATTCATTGATCACTTAAGTTTATAAATTTGTTGCTATTTGGTTATTATAGCTATATAGTTGATCATTATAAATTTAAATGATATAAATTTAATTGAATAATTTGACCAATTTAACTATTATTGAGTTTTCACTTTTTGGCCCAATTTGATTGACTTTGAGAACATAGTTGTTGACCATGGATTAACTTTTAATATGGTACAAGGGATATGCTATTATATAAACTCTAAATAATAATGTTTAGCTTTTTGTAGCAATCCATTGATTGCTGTGAGAATTCTTAGAGGCTTTAGAGTTGTTCAATTATGCTTCAACGATATAGTTTAGAGATTAGAAAGATTGGACACCTACAAATGGTGACATTGAACTTTGAAGCTCTAGGAAATAATGTGATAGTTTCAGGTCATGGATTAGCATGTGGCTCATTATAAGTGCCACTGTGAAGGTATAACAAGATGAGACAACTTATCGGACAAGACATATTTAAAGTATATGTACATATATAAATGTGATTCTATATATATTCTCTATATGTGCATATACATAAGTGCAAATATTCCCATATACAATTATATGTACATATGTGGAAGCACATCACTAGTAAATTTCTGATTGAAAATCAACATCAATTTAATGTCATATAGGAATATATCTAACGTTAATAAAACATTGAGCAAGTGATGCCTAATAAGAAATGATTAATTTGTTGATTATGCGATGGTGCAATCATGCAATGACTGATTATTGAATGGAAATTTTGTCATAAGAAGTCAAATCAATGCTAGTTCAATGAGTATCCTATTGTTGCAATGTCCCATCAATGTTTATTTGACACTTTAATTCGACATATATGTTATGGTGGTGAGGTGGCATTGTTGTAGAAAACGTTAAATAGGCATCACATAAGTGACATGAAGTGTTTTTACAACATAAACAATATATTGAGTATTATCATAAGATGTGACCAAATTTTAGGGTTAGTTCCAGGACACAAGTACCATAGTATTATCTTAGCAATAGAGGAAAAAGCTGTGAGTGTTTCGTCATTCTTCACTAGAAGTAGTCCAATGCACCTATAGTAACATAGTAATAATGCATTAAGGGATTCCTCCCCAAGATCATTCAGGGACTATCAAAAGTTGTAGAATTTGTATAGTAAGCTAAGTTAGTATAGAAATAAGACCTTTTATAATAATCATAACAAGCTTCTCCCAAGGAACAAGTTTAAGTTATAGACATAGTAATAAAATTTATTGCATTGAGAATGTTAATGATTCTATGAAAGAGGAATAAAAAACTGAACGAAATATTAAACCCATACCAACATCATCAATCAAGAGAAAAATCAAGAAGAAATAAAAATAATAATCCAAAATTCCCTAAATTGGTTACTTGAAATCCAAATTTAAAGCTACAAAGAAAAGTTATCCTTGAATAAAATAAAAGTTCAATCTTTGATCCACATTTAAGTTCCAAATCCCAAATGGAATTATGGTTGATTTTTCTAAACTCTAGGGCATAGTTAATATTAATGTTCATAAAGTAGTGGAATATTTAAGAATGTCCAAACAATTTCTAATTACTTAGCTTCATCATCGATTAACTGTGAAGGTCGAGAATCCTACTTCGATGGTTGATTTTTCTAAACTCTATTGCATAGTTAATATTAATGTTCATAAAATAGTGGAAGAGTCAAGAATGACCAAACAATTTCTAATTACTTAACTCCATCATCAAATTAACTGTGAATGTGGAGAAGCCTACTTCGATGGAGAAATTTCACTCAATATCCCTATGTATCACCTCTTAGAAAATAATATCTAAATTCATGAAAAACAAAATAAAAAAAACACTAATAACAACACAAAATAAAAGAAACACTAACAACAACTTGGGTTGCGTGGGAAGATGGAAAAATTCTAAACATAACTATTACAACTTGGGAAACCATATATGTATTTTAAAACGTTAAAAGACAAACCAATGTGTGAAAAACGATGGAAGAGTTGGGAAGTACTTAACAAGTTATAATGACCACCTTCATTGATCTAATTCTGAAATTTGAGGGGTCTAGTTTTACATGATACCCAACTTTCATACTTATTTTAAAATGAAAAAAAAAAGTGTAAAGTAAAATCGAATGGGATTGGTGATAAATGATATACAATTTAAAAGGTTAAAATCAAGAATTAATGCTCATCAAGTTAGGAATCTATAGTATAATACCCACCTTCATTGATCTAATTCTTAAATTTGAGGACCTACTTTTACATGATACCCAACTTTCATCCTTAATTTAAAATGAAATAAAAAAATGTGAAAAGTAAAATCGTATGGTATTGGTGATGAATGATATACAATTTAAAAGGTTAAAAGCAAGAATTAATGCTCATCAAGTTAGAGATCTATAAGGCAAGTGACAAAGTAGGCCTTCGAATTTTACTTTTTCTAATACATTTCAAAATATGATTTTCTACTTATTCGCATTGCCTAAGTTCGTTAACACTATCTTATGGTTCTCCATGTATTACTCATCATTATTATCACTTTAGAAGATGCATATACAAGACATACTTTTTAATGCTGCACATACTACACATGTAGGATAATTATTTCATTTGTACATGTGTTCTGTGGCAGTTGAGAGCCTGATTTTTAGTAAGGAAATTTAAGAATTGTATGTGTGTATTATCGTATCTATGTTTGTATGTTTGCAATATGGTTAAACATAGATATTTGTAGAAAAAATAGAAAAGAAAAAGATTGAATAGATAACAATATTCACTTTCCTCTTCAAGTGGGTAACCTTGAAGAAAATTAGTTATAAATAATGACAATGCTTGAAATCACATTACATATAGATTACTACTCTATATATAGTACTTCAGTATCTCAATTCTAACTATTTGTGGTCCCTTTATTACCGAGGGAAGACCACCTAGGAGCCCTTAAGCAATAAGGAAGACCCTTTTACATTAAGCAACTACCCACTAACAAAGTAATGGGCCATGGCCTTGTACTAGATAAAGTAGGAGGGTTAAGGAAGGAATTTAACATGGTCCCCCCCCTTCAAAAGAAACATAGTCCTCAATTCTAGATATGGGGAAATGGCTACAAAATTGCTGATGGTTCCCAAGTAGTATATTCTGGTAAGGAGTCCTTCAACTAAACTAAAACTTCACGGATAGTGCACTGACATAGTCAATGCTCCCTAGTGTTCAAAACTGCATCTGGTTGGAACCAAATGGAGCCTTCATCATCTAGTTTAGGTAGGGTAGTTTCAACTTGACAATTATAACCCATTACCTTCTTCAAAAAAGAGATACGAAATATTGGACGAATCTTGGAGTGTTCTGGGAATGTTAATTTGTAGGAAACCTAACCAATGTGCTGAATATTATGACATGGGAAGTAAAACTTTGGCATAAGATTTTGATGGGTTTTAACTTTGAAGAAGGTTTTCTTATAAAGTTGGAGATGAAGGAACACTTGGCCACCTTCTACAAATGAACTCTTTGAGATGTGTTAGTCTGCTTATTGCTTCGTGCAATTTTGGGCCATTGCCAAATTTTCTATGAGTGTGCAAAGAATGTCATCACGATTATGAAGCAAAATTATCAATTACATGTACTTTAGAAATACCTATTAGATAAGAGACTAGTAAGGGTGGTTGTTGGCCATAGACTTCTTCATATGGTGTCATTTTTGTAGCCTTTTGATAATTGGTATTATATTACCATTCTAATAATGGTAATACCAATGATCATTGTTGTTTCTTTTCAAATGCAAAACATCGCAATTAAGTTTCAAGGGTCTTGTTCACTATTTCTGTTTGACCATCTATTTGTGAATTATAAGTTGTGCTCATTTTGTCATTTGGCCCATTTTCTTATGTTAGACCATCTGTCTAACCACTAGGTTACGTATAGTGTAAATATTTCTTTTCAAAATATGCTCATGAATGTGGGATCACAATCTAACACAATGGAGGTAGGCTTTCCATGAAGTTTGAAAACATGGTCTAGAAAAATTTGGGCCACCATTATTGGGTAAAATGGGTGTTGGATAGCACATAATTTGGCATATTTGTAAATTTTCGATCAACTACCACCATGATGACTGATTTTTTACCTTCTTTCAGAAGAATGTCAATACAATCCATCGAAATGACGATTCAAATACTAGATTGGATTGGTAATGGTTTCAATGCCCCAGGAATCTTTATTGTCTCACTTTTGTTCCTTTGGAAAGCGTCACATTTTGCTAATAATTTAAAGATATACTTTCACATGCCTTCCCAAAAGAATGAGCACATGAAACATGGACAATTTTTTGAAATACAAAGTGACTTTCCAGAGGATATGAATGAAACTCTATTAAGATTGTTTGTTTTAGGGAAGATTTAGGTGTCGGTAAAAGATGACCTTTATATCGCAATGTATTTTCTATTAAGTGTAATCTTGCAGAGGGTTGGGATCCCCCTGGAGGTGCTTAATGAGCTGATATTTAGTATCATTTTTTATCCATTCTTTTCATGCTTCCTTTAATCATTTAGGTATTAGAGATGATAAGGAAAACACTAATCCCTCTTCCTTGTGTTTCATTGGCAAGAATATTCCACAACGTCGTCTTTTCCTTTTTTATGTATGATTTCATTATTATAGACAAGCATTTTGGAGAAACAATTTTGTTGTTCTTGGGATGATAATATTTTCTCCAAAAAAAAATTTAGGCTATGGTGATATTTCTTGATCTGTAAGTGTTTCCCTATTAGAAACAATCACCATGTTTTAACTACGTGTAGGATTTCCATCATTTCTTTCTCATAGGTAGACTTGCTCAAATTCTTATCACACAAATTCTTAATTGTGAATGCTAAGGGTCATCCTTCTTTCATTAAAATGGCACCCAATCCTTTTCTAAAGGCATCACATTTCAATACAAATTTCTTAGAAAAATTAGGCATAGTTAAGACTAGTGTGGTTCACATGGCTTTGTTTAGAACTGGGAATGTTGTTTTACCATTTCATTCCATGCAAAGGATTTTTCTTGAGCAGGGTTGTAAATGGGGCTGCAATTTTATGATAGTTCTTCTCAAAATTTCTAAAATATCTTGTAAGTCCTAAAAACCCATGTAATTTATTTAAGGTTTTAGGGTGGGGCCATTCTCGCATTGTTGCAATCTTCTTAAGGTCCACTTTCACCCCATCTTGTCCAACAATGTGACCAAGTATTTGACCTATGAGACCCAAAAATCATATTTGTAACATTTGATGAATAATTGACGGTCTCGAAGGAGTTGTAAAACTATATCAACATATTGTACATGGGAATCCCAATTTTTATTATAAATGAGGATATCATAAAAAAACCAACACAAAATGACAAATATATGGCCTTAGAATTTTATTCATGAGGATTTGAAAATTAGACGGGGCATTACAAAGTCCAAAGGGAATTATCAAGAACTCATAATGGAATTCATGTGTCCGGAAAGTTGTTTTGGAATTCTAGCCTATTTCATCTTGATTTGGTGGTATCCTCAAAGAATGTCAAGCTTGGTGAAAAAATTATCCCCATGGAGCTCATCCAAAATAATATCAATTACTGGGATGGGAAATTGATCTTTGATGGTAAGATTATTTAAGGCATGAAAATAAAGAATGCACCAAATTCCTTCTTTCTTTAAAACCATGACCCCTTGGAATGAATATGGGCTAGTGCTAGAACATAGGAATATTGCTTCTACTAGCTCATGAACTATCTTTTCAATTTCATTCTTTTGTGAAAATGGATTCCTATATGGTTGTACATTTGGTAGTTCACTACCTAGAATCAAGGGAATACCATGATCCTGCTCTCCTCTATATGGGGGTAAACCCTTTGGTGTCTCAAAGACTTGTATATTTTTGTTCAAAACCCTTTGCAAGTCAACAATAATTTTGAGTGTGGTTTTATCCAAATCTTGGACAACATGGAAGTGAGCAATAATTCCATAGTGACCTTTCTTCAATCATTTTTCCATCCAATGAGAACTTATGATTTCAGGGGAGATTGCTTGGATTCCTTTTAGGTTGTGAGTATGATATTTTTGAGTAAAAATCATGTATAATTCCTTGAATTCCATGGTAACTAGCCCCAATGTGCATATCGATTCTACCCCCAAGCCTATATCACAACCATCCATATCTATGGCCACATATGAGTTTTGATATGATAATGACCCAATTGGAGTTTTATATTTTCACAACGCCCTTGATATTACATCATCCCACCATTAGTTATCACAATTTCAAAGTTGGGGATTGAGTGATCATAACAATGAAATTAATCATCAAATCATTGGTGAATAAAGCTATGGGTGTTGTGACTATCAACTAATATTACCACTTTGCACTGCTTGATGTAATCTTGATGTTTCAAGGTTTGTTGAAGAAGACCATTTGTACTCTTTAATGAAGATCAGTTCTATCTATGACTTTCGATCCTTAGATCTGTGGGTTATGGTCCCACCATTTAATTTGAATACAATTAAGGTAGCAATTATACGTAAATTACACTATTAGGAAATTTTCTTGTTTGATGTGCATTGTTTGAAGTTGACTATGGCATCTCTATAAGATTCTATGTGGGAATTCTTTATAAGGGATCGAGATACATCTCTACATATTTTTAAATTATTCCAAATCCCTAAAAAGTGTGCATTTTTCTTTGATCATCTTAACATTGAATTTTATCAAAGTTTTTTAACTTATGGTGCATTCACCAAGTCAAGAATCCTGACAATGAATTTTAGAACTCTGACTGGAAAAGGAAAAGACTTGAGTAAAGTTTTATGGAGATTTATGGAGACAATGGTGGAACTTGAGCCTTTCCAAGTGATCGATTTCCATGAAAACTTAGCGACTCAAGTTGTTAGTTAATGAATTGATTGGCTTAAGGATTTGATTCACTCACATTAATATCAACTAATCATGTGGAAAGGTATGAGTTGAATATCCAAAGATAAAACAATAAAGGGGAATATTTTATACCTAGACATGACTAGTCAATTATTGGAAATAGGTATCACCCTCACTTGCTTGAAAGAGTTTCTACTTACGTCATTCCCAAATTTATAAATATTTTTTAACCAAAAGGATGGGAAATGAAGTTCATATTATTTTGAGGGAATGCATATATCTTCATCAGGGTTGTGGATATTCACTAAAAAACAAGAGAGATGTGCAATTTTTAGTGACTTTTTCGAGGCTACTAACACCTACAAGGAAGTGAAGCAATACCATGAGAATAAGATAAAATTGTGCAGAGAAATTTTATAAAAAAAATGATATAAATAAACTCTATTATCATCAATTTAATATGAAACTTAGATTATTCTCTAAAGAATCAAGTCCATAATTTCTTTCTTTCTATTCAGTTGGTAATTTGTTGCATTGTGGGAAACAAATTCATCTAATATTTCATCACTATATAAAGTTTCAGTGGGACCCACTAATGAGAAGTGAGGGACCTATATTAATAATTATATCAGTCTCTTTCTTGTTTATCTCGGAAATATGAATATGCATTGTGGAGATTTTTTTATTCACCCAACATGTTTATGTTTGTTGAGGCATCAACATGACCCAAGTTAATTGACTTGGATACCCCATTTTAAATTTTTAAAATCTAGTCTTTTTGGTCCAAGTGTGGCTTTTCAAGTCTTCAATATTTTTTATTTCAATTGAGGATTACATGCTACTGAACTAGATTAAAATTTGTCGATGAATGAATGGTTATATGGTTTAATGGATGATAATGAAAGCTTACTTTAATTGCATTATCATATTTTTATTTATCACATACTTTCACTTACTTGCATTTATTACACTACATGCATCGTAATTTGGTAATTTTATCACTTGGTTTTAATTGGACTAGATCAATGTAAGAGTATGTGAAACATTATCTAAGCTTATTGACAACATCTTGCTTCTTTGGATGACTCAAAACTTCATTTTAGGAAGAATTGGTAGGATCGCCAGTTATTTAGTCTTAGGTCTCGGATGTCAATATAATTTTTTTGTGAATTAAAAATTTGCATATGGTGATGGTTTAGGTCAACATAAATTAGCATATAATTGGAACAAGTATTAACAAATATGTAAAATGAGATGACATAATTCAAATTGGGAAAAATAATGTTTTAAATAGGGCTCAAATTTTCATTAAAAATGTCTTTTGTGCATTTTCTATTCCTAATAAAAAGTGACACTTTAACCTTTGAGATATTCAATCTATACGTTTTTGGTGATTACTAACTCAACCCAACTCTCATAATTCAATTATGACATCTAAAGTTTTATGTATATTATTCTAGTTTATCACAACAATGGTGGAACTTTATCCTTTCTAAGTGATTGGTTTCCATGAAAACTTAGAGACTCAAGTTGTTAGTCAATGAATCGATTAGCTTAAGGATTTTATTCACAAATTAATATCAACTAATCGCATGGAAAGGTATGGAAAGGTATGAGTTGAATATCCAAAGATAAAAATAATAATGGGGAATATTTTTATACCTAGGAATGACTATTTGATTCTTGGAATTCGGTATCACCCTGACTTGATTGAAATAGTTGGTACTTCCCTCGTTCCCAAATTGATAAATATTTCTTAACAAAAAGTATGTGAAATCAAGTTCTTATTATTTCAAGGGAATGCATATATCTTCATCGGGGTTGTGGTCGATGTTCATTGGAAAATAAGAAATCTTTGTAATGTTTAGTGACTTTGTTGGAGATATTGACACTCCCACGCAGTGAAGCAATACCATGAGAATAAGAGAAAATTTCCCAACAAAATTTTCTAAAACACTTGATATAAATAAACTCTACAATTGATGAAACTTGGATTATGATCGAAATAATAAAGTCCATAATTTATTCCCTTTTGTTCAGCTATAAATAAAATCTACTATTATCTATTCAATACGAAACTTAGATTATGATCTAAAGAATAAATTCCATAATTTCTGCCCTTTTTCTCAGCTGCTAATTTGTTGCATTTTAAGAAACAAGTTCATCTAATATTTCGTCACTAAACAAAGTTTCCATGAGACCCCTAATGAGAATTGAAGGATCTATCTTAATACTTGGATTAGTATCCTTTTGGTTTATCTTGGAAATATGACTATGGATTGTGGAAATTTTTGGATTCACCTAATATGTTTCCGTTCGTTGAGGCATCAACATGTCCCTAGTTAATTGACTTGGAGACCCCATTTAAAAATTTTAAAATCAAGTCTTTTTGGTCAAGTGTGGCTTTTCAAGTCTTCATTCTCGTTTTTTTTTCTTCAATTGACGATTACATGCTACTGAATTGGATTAAAATTTGTTTATGCATGAATGGTTCTATGGTTTAATGGTTGATAATGAAATATTACTTCAAGTGCATTTTCATATTTTTATTTATCACATACTTTCACTTTCTTTCATTTATTACACTACATGCATCGTAATTTGGTAATTTTATCACTTGGGTTTAATTGAACTAGATCAATGTAAGAGTATGCAAGACAATATCTAAGCTTATTGACAACATTTTGCTTCTTTGGATGACTCAAAACTGCATTTTAGGGAGAATTGGTAGGATCACTAGGTGTTTAGTCTTAGGTGTCACAGATGTCAATATAATTTTTTTTATTAATTAAAAATTCTCATATGATGATGGTTTAGGTCAACATCAATTAGCATATAATTGGAATAAATAATAACAAATATGTATAATGAGATGACATAATTCAATTTGGGAAATATAATGTTTTAAATAGGGAACAATTTTCATTAAAAATGTGTTTTGTGCATTTTCTACTTCTCATAAAAGACGACACTTTAACCTTCAAGATATTCAATCTATACATTTTTGGTGATTACTAACTCAACCCAACTCCTAGAATTCAATTCCGACATCTATAACTATATGGACACTGTGAAAGCTTGCAGTTTGATTCCTCATTAGTGAAGTAGGTTGTACTCTATTGATGTTAAGCTCTTGAAAGATTATATTGAAAATTTTCTTGCAACCACTCATTGGAAAGTTCTATTTGTTTCCATATTAAAAAATGGAATACCTTTAATTTCATGCATAAACTCAAGATTAATTTTCTAAGTGGTCCAATGAAAATTTTAAGTGAGAGATATTGAAAAATATTCTCTTGGAAAATTTGATTTTAGATAAAATAATTAACCTTTGTTTATCCATGTAAACTTAAACTTATATACTTCAAGCTTTAAAAAGAATATTTACATATTGTGTAATTTTCTTTCAAAAACTTAAATTATTTTACATGCATTTGAGTTTTGTTTCTCATACAAAATTATGCAAATAATAGCCACATGATGCAAAGTTCAAATTTTATTCCACAATTCATGAAATGATGGGATAGTAACCCTAAAAACAACAACAACAACAACTGATTTAAAATGTTAAAATTTTATTTAAAAAGTCAACAATTTAAAAACATGCATTTTTTAGGATCGGCCATAAAAGGAAATATTTGCACCAAGGGATTTTTTTAAGATGAGATAATGATGGAATTATTTTTTCAATCTTATGTTACTTCAAGGTAGTAATATTTAAATATTGTAAGGCCATAACTTATCATAATTTTAAACTTGGTGATGATGTTTGTGATGTCTTCTTTTGTATAATATTTTTTGAGTTACTCTTGGGAATTCATTTTCCTTCATGTTTAGATAATTATAATTGTTGGAATAATCATTATGAGCTTAGATGTTTCCATGGCACGTGAACATGGTGTTGATCTTTCTGGATTCACTATGTGTATAATTAAAGACGATCACAGAATAAACATTCCTTGAGAATGAAAATACAATTGCTACTTTCTACACTAGTATAGATCCATCTTAACTCAGAGCATTGAGAGGGATTGAATCCCTTAAGGTACAAATTTTGCACTCTAAAAATGGTTTGCACCTCAAGGGATTTTATGAGGTTTTAATTATTTGTGATTCTTATCATATGAGGGGTTCTCAATTTGTTATTGAGGTAGATATTATTCTCCATTTGAGTGATTGATTATAATATTTAGGAGGTTGTTAGATAGTTGGGTGTGAGAAAGATTCTCTTTGACTAATTCTCCTATTTTTATTGTGAGGTTGAGATATGTTCTCAGCTAGTTGTTAGCATGATTAAGATGGTATCTCTATCTTGATGTAAAAATATGTATCATTGCTAACGTTAATAGAATACTAAGAACACTCAAGCATGTAGTTTTTGTTTGTCTAGGGAAACATGTCTAATCTCCAAAACTTTATCATGGTATCATAAGTCATCTAGGATTGAGTCCCTCACAAGAGTGACCAACAAGATGAGAGGGATATTTCCATTACTTATCCTTGTAGGAGTAGAAGATACAGTAAGATAATGAATTCTTGCATGTATATTGTTTGCTATGGAGTTTAATCCATGTTATCTAAGAATTATGCTACTTAGGAATTCTATTGAGTGTCATGAAGGAGAAGCTGCAACGGTAAGTGAAGGATGGAGGAAAAAGAACTATGATATCATGGTCTATGTGTAGAGGGGAAAATGCAAAGGGAAAACATGGCCCCCTTTTGTTTACTCATGTAAGAAGAGGAATTTTGCCGTATCTATAACTTTAGAATTGGAGAATACAAATAACTAGAGTGAATCCTATCTATGCATGTTATCCCGAAGGCTCATATCAAAATCATAACCCTACTATGTGTGTTAGATATTATTTTGTGATGTAATCACGAATAAGACATTACGAAAAAGAGTATTAAATTGATTTGGAGTAGAACCAAGCGATGGGATTTGATCTAAAGAATTGCAATAGAGCACAAGAAATGGTGAAGGATGACACTATAATCATAAAATATATGACCAATTTAATCAAGATAACCCTAGTGCTAAATCTTAACAAAGTCAACAATGGTTGCATCACCAAAATTGACTCAAATCTTTAGATTATGGTGCATTGTTGCAGTGTCAATATTAGGATTCAACGTGGATTGTAGATCATACTATCTGAATTAAAAAGTATCTGTATTTCAAAAGGGATCTATAAGGAACCATATGGGTGAATACATGTGGTTTCATGGATCTAAGGAAAGAGAGAGTGCAACATCTTTGACATATATATATTTTTAATGATTTTTGTCTCGTTAGATTTGGGAAAGACTACTGCGATAGTGATGACAAGGCATAATTTTATCAACAAAAATTCCAAGTTACAACTAATGCTCACATTTGAGAAAGACTTGGTTCTTTAGAAATAAGATCTAGATAGGAAAGCTTAGATACATAGGCCTAAAATATTGGCATCAAGAATTAATTGCATATGTTACCATTTTGTAGAGGCAAAAGCTATAGGATGCGAGTTAATGGAATATGAGAAGGTGAAATGTGTTAATCATTCCAAAAAGAGATCAGTGTGGAGCCATATGGGGATCTGGAAGCACTTTCTACATTTCTACATTATGGGGAGGTGAACCACTATGTGAGGGATCAGGTGGCTACATTAGAAATAGTCAATTCATTAATTGCAGAAAGACAACATAAGGTATTATTCTTGTGAAATGGGGATTGTGACCAAAATTGCCAAGAGATGAGTTGGAATGTTCGTTATCGAGTTGTTCATATGGTTGAGATCCAAGCCTTGATTCTGGAATTGAAATTAACGAGGAGAATAACAAAATTGTAGCAAAATAAAATAAATTGGGTTTATTTGGATGGTGTGCTTCTACATGTGTCGCGGGAAGCTACGATATGCACAATTATGCTGGTCTTTTTTCTATGTATGGTGGGAATGGTAAATGGACTACAATGAATGGATTTGTCATTGTGTGTGTCTCAATGTGCATTCTTGCCTATGTTACTAATGGATATATTTATTGGTGTGTCTAATATGACATTGGAATGCTTAGTTTGTTTAAGTCACAATGGATAGCTTTTTTGGCGTCTCTGAGATAACAACTTTCTTGGTTTGTTTGATCCCATTGAAATATTTCTTGACATGTTAGAGATGATAATCAAGAGACCAAGTCATGATACATGTCGAAATATGACAGGTAAGTGGTATCTGTGAAGAATAAGCGAGTTTATCTTAACTATGAAATTTCGATAGGTATCCTTGTGCTTGAGCACATAAGTTGAACCATCATATAGGACAATCACCAATAAGTTACACAAGTAGACCCCATTTCAATTGGTATATGGTTGGGAAGTTGTAATTCCTGTAGAGTTTGGTATATTCCTAGTCTTTATATTGCACATGCTACACACATGATGATTGAAGAGTCAACTGCCTAGTAGAGTTGATGGAGTTGGAATAATCCAGGTTTATGGTTGATTTTCATCAATATGTAGAGAAAGAAAGATAGAAAGCAGGGCATGATTTCCATATAAAGACCAACTCTTTTACGAAAGAAGAATTATTGGGCTATTATATGATAGCGAGTACTTGATGAATCTTGGAAAGATCCAAACGCACTGTCTATGACATAAGTTGAACCAATTGTTCAATCTTGCTTTAGTACAAATGGAGTTGATGCACATCCATATGTCATAGTTGAGTTGATTCCCTAAAATGAGAAACTATTCTATGTACATGAAGGGGGGAGTTGTTCAACTATACATGGAGTAAGATATGTGTTGGTTGGGTGCTTTGTGAGTGGACCATATGATGGTTGTGCACTCTTGGTGACAATGAGATCAGGAACCTATTTTTTTATGTCAAGATAAGGGAATGCTTCAAAGATAGGTGTCAACGAAGGCCGAGTGCAATAGATACATTAGTTAGCTCTTGAAAATTGCTAAAGGAATTATTGCAAATTCAAGGGGAGTTTATCAATGGGTTAAATGAACCATATATTTGATGGAAATCCTCTTAAACTGACAGTTACAATGGTTGAGTACCTATGTGTTCCCGTGGACTGTTGTTTATTTATATGGATGTTGATAGTTTGGTGATATCTACGTGATTGAGGTGTAGATGTGATTTCTAGGTTAGACCAAATAGAGAATGTGTTCATGATGAGTTCCTTCAATATCTAGAAGAGCATGTGTTGCTGGTGAAATATGTTGATGGAGACCTTACTTCATAAAGGTTGAGACATGTAGTATTCATTAAGGGGGAGTGTTGAAAATATTAACTCCTACTTGTCTTATTGCTTATTTGTTATTCTTATCATATGAGGGGTTCATGATTTATTAAATTGTATTTGGTCATTTTGAGGTAGATATGATTCTCTATGCCAACCATTGATTGTTAATGTTTAAGAGCCTGTTAGATAGGTGTAAGAGAGATTCTGTCCAACGAGCTTTCTTATTTTTAGTGTGTAGTTAAGATATTCTTTCAACTAGTTGTTAATATGATTAAGATAACATCTCTTTATATATACATATATATAATTACTAATATTAATAAAATAAAATAGGATGAACCCTTAAACATATAAGAAAACATACATCTACTCCTATACTCTTTTCCAATTCCAAAACATATATATTTTTTAATGTGTGTAAGGAAACATATCTACTCCTGTACTCTTTTCCAACTCCAAAACATAAAACCCTTAAAAGAAAACATACATCTACTCTATAGTCTTTTCCAACTACAAAACATATATATATTCTTAATGTGTGTAAAGAAACATGTCTACTTCTGAACTCTTTTTCAACTCCAAAACAAATTTTTTTTATGTGTGTTGGGAAACATGTCTATTCTATCATTTTCTAACTTCAAAACTAAGTGTAGCAAGAAGATCGCAAGCCAATAAGAGGATAAGGGCAGGTGTCATTGGGGATTTTGTTGATGAAGGGATCAGCTCAATATTCTTAATCTTTAATTTATTACTTCAAAACTAAGTGTCTTGCATAAGCAAGAACATCGCAAGCCAATAAGATGATACGCGCAGGTATCTTTGGGGATTGGGGATTTTGGATTTTTGTTGATGAAGGGATAAGCTCAATATTTTTAATCTTTAATTTATTGAATATAAAATTTAGAAAAAATTTCATGAACATGTGCATACATGAACATGCGTTCATTAATGAATGGACATTAAAAAAACAATGAATATAAAGTGATGATAAATGATAGCACTTCAGAAAAAAACAACGAATCTCATATGGTATCATTAACTTACTTGTATTTTAATACCACCAATCGATATCACGACAAATTTACTAGAAACAGTGCGTTTGCAAATAACATTTAATAGAACTGTTCGATATCAGCCGGGGCCCAGACCTATTTATACATATTACCATGAGAGCTATATTATTTAATTATAGTAGTATAAGACGTCCCTGGTTTCAAAGAGATAACTAGCTCTAACTCTCGGAGGAATCGAAGATAGTGTAGAGATGAGAAGGCAGGCGAGGGCGGGCCATTGCAACAAGAGGATGTGTTTTAGGAGTGGACAAACCAAAGGTTTCGCCCATATCTAAGTCCTCGGGGTTCTGCCCATCAGGAAGCTGCCAGTGGAATCCGTGGATCAGATTGGCCAAACCCAAATGAACTACTTTCAGTCCGAGACTATACCCCGGGCACATCCTCCTCCCGGTCCCGAACGGCAGGAGATCGTAATCTCTGCCCTTCACGTCCAACGCGCTCCCTTGAAATCTCTCCGGCCGGAAGTCGTCGGGCTTCTCCCAAAAATCACCATTCCGGGCGATAGTCCAGACGTTAACGTACAACCTCGTGTTGGCAGGAATGTCGTAACCGGAGACGCTGCAGGGTTCCGTGGAGAGACGAGGGACGAGCAAGGGAGCCACCGGGTGGAGCCTCATCATCTCCTTCACGATCGCCTGAAGATACTCCAGCCCAGGAATGTCCTTCTCCTCCACCCACCGCTCTCTGCCCACAGCTCTGTCCAGTTCTTCCGTCGCCTTTTCGAACGTTTCCGGTTTTTTCAGGAGCTCGGCCAACGCCCATTCCACGAGCGTCGCAGAGCTCTCGGTGCCGCCCGCTATGATGTCCTGCACACACAGTACAATTCAAACGGTTCAGAGAATTTAAAAAGATTTGTATCGCCATAAAAGAGCATTGAGACGAGAAAAGTTGTAAATGCATATATGCCTGTGTGAATGCTTTGACTCTGGTTCGACTCAGATTCAGCTGGGGATCGTCGGCCTGCTGCAGCAGAACGTCCACCATATCCTTGGCGACATAATTTTCCATGCCCGCCCTTCGCGTTTCGTGCTCTTCCAACACTTCCTCCAGGAAAACATCCAGCCGCTTGCTCAGCTTTTTCATACGCCTGACGTAACCCTGGAGATCCAGCCAGCCGAGCCACGGTATATAGTCTCCGATATTTAAAACCCCGTTCAGCACAAACCACTCCTCCCACATCTCCCTGAATTCCGCCGGCTTTATCTTGTTCCCCGCCTTTTCGTCTAAGTACCTTCGTCCCAAAACGATCCGAGAAATTATGTTATTGCTAACATTAGTCGTCTCTTCCCGAATTTCTACAGGACGACCCCGCCGGCAGGAATCGAACACGGAACCCATCATCCGGGCCACCTCTTCTACTCTGATGTACTCGAAGGATTCAAGTCGCTTTACGCTGAAAAGCTCCATGAGGCAGAGTTTCCTTCCGAGGCGCCAGAGCTCTCCGTAAGGAGACCAGGTGATGTCGGAGTAGTTGTAAACGGTGTATTTCCCGGCTGCCATCCGAGGACGGGAAGCGAAGATGAGGTCGTTCGTCTTGAGAAATTGTTGGGCCATCTCAGCCGTGGAGGCGACCACGCATGGCACGGATCCCAGTCTCATATACATCAGTGAACCGTACGATTTTGAGAGTCGATCCAGGGACCTGTGAGGCAGTTTCCCCATGAGATGCAGGTGCCCGATTATGGGCCAAGCACGGGGACCGGGCGGCAATTTCACAGAGGGGCGAAATCGCCTGTAAATCACGTAAGCGGATACGATGACCACTGTAAGATAGCCGAGAATTCGCATATCTGCAGTGGCAAACACCCGCTTGAAATCCATCGCAAAGCAGAATATCACAACTCTGAACACTTACAAAGTTGCTGCATGAACTAATCCACTAGCGGTGTTGTTATATAGTTGGAAAATTAGAATCAATTGCGTGTCCAATAATTTCATTTTCAGTCTCCGACTTTGTCGTCACCTTCGTAAGGCCACTTTCCATTAAAAATATGACCTTAAATCGTTGAAGAAACTTATGAGTAATTGTTGAACAATCTTAAATCGTTAAAAATATGAACTTCAGTCGTTGAAGAAACTTATGAGAAATTCTTGAAGATTCTTAAATCGTTAAAAAGTTATGAGAAATTGTTGAAAATCTTTAATCGTTCAAAAACTGATGAGATAAAGAATCTTTAAATTGCGAAAGATACACTTTTTTATCATACAACTCAAAATGACAAATTAAAATGGCAAGAGCTATCCATTGAGCTGCAAAGCATTTAATGCCATTGCAGTAAGCTTGATGATCATTGGATCTTGAGCTGTTCGAAATCCAATGGTCATCAAGCCTGCTGCAGCCACATTAAATGCTCTGCGACTCAATCAAAATGTCTTTCTTTCGTGGGTTGATTATTCTTTGTTTCTGCACTTCGGATCCGAAAACTTAGGTTTACTCAATGCAATGTAAGTCCGAAAACCGAGGCATAGGCATAAATCCTCGATTGAAGAGGCAGAGTCCTGACTCCTACTTGCTTGAGAAGAGAGTCCTACTTGCTAAGGTCAAATCACGAGTTTTAGTTAAAAGTGTTCGCTTTGCTCAAGAATGCGAAAATGTAGTACGGTTTTAATACGAGTTGTCTAAACGGGCGAGCAATACTTGTTATGCTATGGAGCATTTAATGCGATGGCGGTCGCACTGTCCGCCGTCGGATCGCTCTTTGGAACGGATCCGACGGCAAACAGTGCGACCGCCGTCGCATTAAATGCTCCATAGCATAACAAGTATTGCTCGCCGTCTAAACGGGCACCATGATTTTTTTATTTATTTTTATTAGTTTTTGGAATTGGATAGTCACCGAATTTTTAAAATGCTTAAAAATATTGTTAAATCTTAAATAGTGTTGGTGTTATTTCTATACTTAAAATGGCTTAACAAATAATAAAAATTTATTACAAATTTTGTAGGTTAAATTCATTAATTTTAACTTAAAAATTAACATGAAAGTTAAAATTGTCCCTAGTTAAAATTGTCCCCTAATTAAACATAGGGCACGAGGAAACATTGTGCCACTTGCACCTTATAATTTTCATCTACCATGCAGGTTAGAACGCTTTTATTTTAAATGCGGTTTAAGTTAGATATTTTTATTAATTATATGATAAAAAAATTTGAAAAAAAAACCTCAATCTTCAAAGAAGACCTATGACATCATTAACTCATTAAAATAATGGAGATTTTGCAACGCAAGTTCTTCCATGGGTGAGTGGGTTTTTAGAAACTTTGGTGGAAACAAATTGTTATATGTTATTTGTAAGTTTAGCAATTGTGGAGAAGTTGAGATTAATAGTTATTTAATGTAGAGATTAATGAGTATTTAATCTTTTTCATTGTTTATTGTCAAAGCAAATGACATTTTCATAATTTTCAAGTATTTTAATTAGTTATGTTGGATTACTTGTTTTATCAATAGATTATTATATCTGCCTCAGCAGGTATATTGTAATCGATCGAAGTCAAACTCCTTTGACTTTGGGTATTAGTTGGTGTTTTTTGAGGCACTTATAAAGAATTAAAACCTATTTTCCAAAGTATGACTTAGGGGTTTGCAAAATATTTTTTTTTATTTTGTTAAAAAGCTATTTTTCTAAACAGCTGATTGGTGGATCAGAGATGATGTCAACATTGGGATTTGGTATCTGGATTTGAGTTGACATGTGGCAAGATGACATCATAATGATAAAATTAAAAAAATCAAAATTATATTTTATTGCCATCTGGGCTCATGCCTCCTGCCGCTGCCGCTGCCGTGTGGACCGTGCTGCAGCCCGACCTTCGAATCCTATCAGGGACACTTCGTTTACTGCCGCGTTGATCTCGCAGCACTTTCCAGGATTTCATCTGTATGTTCAGTTGTTGTAGAATCCAGGTCTCGCTTTGCTCCCTCTTATCCAGCAGCATCTAGTAATGTCGCTCCCTAACCGCCCTTCGCTGCAACAACCCACTTACAGTACAGTTCTTTCTCCTGCGGCTTCTGGATTAGGCTGTCAGCAAACTAATCCCAAACATACCTGCTCGCAACCTAACAGAGAAATTGCAGTGCACTCTGGTTCAAATCAAACTTTACCTTCGTCATCGTATAAAGATTCAAGTCGTACATTTATATCGATCCAGCCTGCACAGCAACGAAGCCAATTTTCAGGCATCGGCGGGGGATTTGAATTATCACAGTTACTATATTCTAACGTTTTGAGATCCGCATCCCGGGAATACTTTCAAACGTCTCAACCAAGGAGAGCCTGTTTGAATGATTTAAATCATCCTCCACTCAGCGAAGATTGAATTGATTTCCCTTCGAAATCAATAGATTGTCACTTCACTTTTTGTATTTTGAGTGGAGTTTGTAAAAATTTCGATAACATTACTCCTCCAGATAGTTTTGACAACACTGTGTCTCAAGATTTCACGGTATAAATTTCCTAATCATGAAAACAATGCATTCTGAGTATGTTTTGTAATTTTATTGTTATTCTGATACAATATGAATTCTTAATTTGCATGGCAGAGTGAAAGTGAGAACTGCTTCAATGTGATCAAAACTTCCTGGAATGTGATTGATGAGATGTCATCAACTCCTGAAGGCTTGAAATCTCTGAGAAAGGCTCTCAAAATTTGCCAGTACCGACACTGAATCTCTATGAAATGCATTCCTTTGTTCTATGGATCAAACATACAGCTGATAGGGGCATGAAATTACATGTAGTTTGAATCATGTATATTTTAACATAAGAAACCGTTCTTGTTTTAGATCAACTAGCGATAGTGATATTGCT
>LPNX010372890.1:15741-41404 GCA_001517045.1 Pseudotsuga menziesii | reverse complement strand
CCCCAAGGGGGTATGAACATGTGATATGGTACAACAAAGTTTCCCAGAAGCAAGACTGAAGGTCTTCTGAAGTCCGAACAAGCTATCCTTGTCCAGTTCACCAGGCTCACTTGATAAAAAACCACTAAGTACAACTTAGGTGGTAACATTCTGGCTCCTACTGTGGGACATGTGCTCGATCTGGTCTTTAAGGCAAGGAGAGGATACGAGAACACCAAAATCTCTGGTTTATATACCCTGTAAAAACATCTCAACTTGACAAGAAAATCTCAGTAGCACAAGCTTTACATAAAAACCAAATGAACCATTAAGCTAATTTATTTAAACAAAATAAATGTAACTAACTAATGAAAAAAAATGTTTGATTATAGCTAGTACAAAACAAAATTGCGGAAATAAATGCTCTTTTTCAAGGAGCTTATTTTCCTACTCTAAGCATGATATAAAAAGGGTTAAGTGTAGTTAGAAATCCAATGTAACCACCTAAGCATTTTATTAACATAAAAACAAATTTCCTTGTCCTTGGTTACCAGCCAAAGTAAGGATACTTTATTCAGAAAATGCAAACCTGCGTGATGATCCAGAAGGGGCGGGATGGATGGGAAATCATAGGCATAAATAATGTCATCAAACTTCCTCCCAAACTGATAAATGCTTGTGCAGGCTACTTCTATCCATGATTGGACAGGGTTGATGTACAAATCGGAATGATGAGGCAGATTGACTACACCATCATACTAATCATCAAGGCTTACTGGATGATAATTCACTGTATAAGCCCCAAGCGGCTCCAAATCATAAGGAAACTCTATATGTGAAGATGAGAGTGGAGACTGATATTCTACTAACTGCATCACATCTGTCTTTTCACAACACTGCTTCTCCATGTCTTCATTATTGATACTTTTGTGCGGCTCTGCATGATATGACTCTGAATGATCATATAAGAGTTTTGAATGTTGCTTTTCCATACTAGGATTTTCCTAGGTCTCCAGATCCATGCTTCCCTCTATGGAAGTATAATAGATTGGACTTCCACAAATTTCTAAATAGGCACTCCCCTTGATGGATATAGCATATATAGGATTCTTAATAAGATATCCACAAAAATCCCAATAGTCATCACCACCATCTATGTCATATGTGATGGATTCTCCATTGCTGATATCAAGTTCCGATATCAAGTTCTCTTTTTCTTCATTACTGATACTGATATATGGTTCAGACGGATCATATGGATAAACTGCATGCTCCTTTTTCATATCAAAGTTTCCCAAGGCCACATGGTCCATGCTCTCTCCTTTAGATATGCCATAGGCAGAAAAATCAACAAAAACATCAAAAGTTTCTGGTTCATTATTTTCCTCTTTATTCATGTCATAGACTGGATTTTCCATGAATGTCCAGGACTCCTCATCAACATCTTTGTTGGAGATAAGGGATTCTTCGTCACTTGTATCATGCTCCAAGTTATACTTGTCCTCATTTTCATACTCATCTTCTTCAGAGAAAAGGTCACAAGGAAGTAAACCTTCCAGACTGTCATCTTTATATGGAGAACACGTAGGAGTCCCATCATGTACATTACAGTTTTCATCATAAGTTTCACTATAAGATTTTGCAATGGTTTCATCCTTAGGTTTGTACTGTTTAGCTGGTGACAAAGGGTAGGCCTGGCCTACCATGTATATATGATCAGGCTCGCTTGAAGTTGTTTCCTGACTACTAACCTCGGGAAGTCCATGTTCCATGACTGGATTTGCAACATAACAAGTGCTTTCTTGGTGGAACTGTTCACAGGGTCTACACCATGGAATTACTTCTTCTACCATGTTAGCAGAGTCTAACTGGTTTGGAATCCTAGGCTCTTGCTGAGGAAATTTCTTTTGATACATCTGACTCTGTTTAGGATGAAAGTTCCTAGGTCCATTATTTCTTTCCATTGTGATTATTCTATTGTGCATATGATTCAGTTGTGCGGATTGATTTTCCATAAGTTGGTTTTGACTAGTAACCAAGTCTTTTATCATGTCTGTTACCTTTTCCATGGGATCTTTAGAGGCTCCCTTTTCTTCTGATTCAACAGATTTACCCTTGGTCTCTTTGTTGCAAGAATTGTTTCCCCTAGTGTGACCTGGAATGTGGGACTTGCCTGAAGATTGCATATTCTCTTCTATTTTCTTAGCCAACTCCTGGGCAGTTTTCAGATCGGCCGGTTCTTTATCTCTCAACTGGAATTTTAAGTCATCGGTGAAGGCTTCAATGTAGGATATGAGGATAGAGGCACTTTTTGGCTTGATGTCTCTAGGAAGGTCCGCAACCACACGCCTGAATTTAGTGTTAAATTCATCCATGGTTTCATTCTCCATCTTCTTTATGCTATAAAGGGCAGCAAGCAGATGTCTTGGTTCCTTCTTTTCTCCCCACTTCTTCCTAAAACCATCTTGGAATTCGCTAAGAGTTTTATATGAATCATCAGCTAGGTCGAGGTACCACTCTTCAGCATCATCTTCTAAGGATAAAGCAAAGAGCTTCATTTTGACATCGTCATGGTCATGGGCAACATCATTGCAATAACTGACCAAGTGCTTTTCAAACTTTCGAAGGTGAGACTTGGCAGTGATGGCATTATTGCCCTGAAATATGGGGAGCTTCTTGATAGCATCTTTTGGAATGGCATGGGGAGCACCTGCTATCTGAGAAAAGTCAAGGGGTTTGAATAATTCTGTCATTTCTTGAGATTGGTGAACATGACTCTCTACAAATATGTGATGGATATCTAAGAGGGATTGGTCTCCTAAATCTTCAAGGTTTCTATGAGAAGTTTGCCTATTCAATCTTTCCCTAATAAGCCTTTCGGGATCAGGGAGAGGATTGAATAATTGTTGGCGGTTTCTTCGGGTAGAAATTCTTGAAGGGATGTTAGACAGTGGAGTCGCCAGATGGATCGAGTTTTAATTTGTATGTTTTTTAAAGACAAGATCAATCAAAAAAAAATTACATATTTTTAGTTGTTTAGAAAAAAGTTAAGCTAAGTCGTACCCAGGAATAAAAAGATTTATCCTCGGCAACGACGCCAAAAAGTGTTGCCGCCTTTCACACACCTGGGTTACATGGCAGAAATCTTCAAGCCACTTGGTGTGTCCGTGGGGGCAAGTCTCGAGTCAAGGCTATCACCTTATTCTTGACTCCTCCGTTTAGGCTCAACTCCTAACGAAGCCAAGGGGGATAGACCCTATTAAGTTACTAAGGCAAAATTATTTAGTATGATGATGGTATTAAAGAGTAAGTTTTTTAGGAGTTTTGATTTAACAATTGTAAACAACAAATAACATGTTGAGATAATCACAAGTAAGCATGAAAATGACACCCAATCACATATAGATTGAAAGAAATAAACAGTTGACCAATGCCTCAAAAATGGAGTCGAAAAACAATTAAGAGTGCTTGCAAGTGCTGGAATGAATGTTGTGCAATTGTATCTTGGTTAATTTTAAATTAATGTAAGAAGACGAGTAATTTAACTTAGGCAAGGGGACTCCAGATATACCCAGGGGGTACTTGAAGTATGTCCAAAACTAAACCGTCACGGCTACCCGCAAGGAATATGTGGGCTGAATGGAGTCTCTGAGGCTGTTGTTCATAATGTGCCCCAAGGTCACTTTTCAGGAGTTCCCGCTTCCTTTGGGTATTTTGCCACCATAATGGTTTTGATCGAGGTGTTAAATTTTCGCCAGATGGTTTGTCAATTTGGGGCCACTTTCGAACAGCAGCTTCTTTTCTTTTCCGTTACACCTGCTAAAAACCAGCAAGCATGTTAGAATAACATATGCCCAAAATCACTTTAAGAGTACCTTTGGATCAGCCTACCTTAACTCAAAAAAGATTAAGTTAAAACTAGCTAAACAGGTGAAAAAGGAACCAAGGAAATCAAGCTTTCCTTGGGATCTTGGCTTGCTGTTTGTGCAGCCAATGAAATATGCACTGATTGCTGGATTTAATCTTTTTAAAATAGAAAAGGAAATCTAGAGCATGCAACCTACTGATTTTCTTTAACTTGCCATGCAAAACGAACGATTTCCTTATGCTAGATCTAGAATGCTTAATGATACTTTTCAAAATTAAGATCTAGACTATGAGCTTTGAAATAGTAGATCTATGTAAATTTTACTTTGATATAACAAATCCAAATGATAACAAAGCTTTCGAACACAGTAACCAGGTAAGAAAATTGATTTTTTGAAGGAGAAAGAGAGAGAAAGAGTGTTGGAAGCCTAGGAATGTTGGGCTTTGGAGCCTGCTTTGGTGGAACACTGAGGGACTATGTCATTCAGAAGATCTTGAAGATGAGGAAGATGCAAACCAGCTCAACCTATTCTACAAGCGAGATCACCTGCAACTTAGAAATCCTTGCACAAATAGATGGTTAAAACATAGGTGCTGCTGGAAGAGATAATTGGAAAGCATGCAATTAAACTTAAAATACATACAACTCCAATAGATCTGAAACAAGCAGCAGTAAGAGCATAAATCAAACTAGAATAAACTCTTACCCTAACAGGAGGGAGCTCTCTCCTTCAAGGCCAACAGTTAACCAGCAAAAGCAATGATAAATAACACAGATTCTACCTCATAAGCTTTTGACAATCACCATCTACACATGAAGAGAATTACACCATAGATCTTGCCTCCAAAGCTTCTTTACTCCAGAATAATAAACAATAACACAGTACAAGATAGACAACACCTCAATCCCAGTTCTAACTAACTCGGAAAGGAGGCAGCCATGCTTTATTTATACACAAAATTCAAACCCCGGCCCAGAGGGGGCGCAAATCCCAAGGAGATAGACCACTGCAGCTGAAGGAGAGTCCATCAATGCCTGATCTGAAGCTGAACTGATCTTCTACTAAGTCTGAATGTCAATTGGAGAGCTGATCTAACTAACACCTCAACCTGTTGACTGAAGCATCTACCAAAACTCATCCAGATGAGCCCACACGTGTGGAGGAGAGAGGGAGGGCGAAATACCCCATAAAGGAAGCTGAAGTTCAACTCTGGATCCACCCAAATCATCTCCTTAAGTCAAGGATTTGTCAGATCCGGTCAATCTGGTGCAGATCTGACTGATTTCAATCAAATCGACTGAGAATCCACTGATCTAGGATTTTGGATTTGCTCCATTATTCATCAATTTATTAATTAAAATAATCAATAATTGATTTTTGGGGGCTTTCTGACCTGAGTGATGGAAAATCACTTATAACTAGGAAATAGTGGGTCTAGAGGTTTACTGGGTGCTCTTCGCTTGAAAATGAGCACATACATGACTGAAACAGACTTCCGAGACCACTTTTATTACAAAACCAATTTTTCCAATTAAACTATTAAAAAATAGCCTAAGTTTTGGAAAAATTAAATTTGAATAAAAAACACTGAAAAAATTAAAAAATTAAAAAAAATTAAAAAACCTAGGGGGACTTTGACATGTTCATATGACTCGACCATGATGCCTAGCATGTTTATACATTGACACATAGACTCTAATAACCTCAATAGGCCTAAATGCCAAGCCGACCACCCCAACTTTGGAGGTATTGAGTGAAAAACTCAGAAATTATAAGTCGTTTATAAGTCGTTCATAGGATAAGAATACTTTCAGTGTAGATAGGAAGTACAATGATCTTGTTTGATACACGATTTAAAGATGCTGGCTCGATGCATCTTAATTTACTTTTCAGAAAACTAAAAATATTGATTTCAGATGGTAAAGAAGTAGAAATGAACCATATTACTCGAAACAAAAAGTGTTCCATTCTCCAAAGTCAACTTTAAATACCCACCAACCGCACAGAGAACATGAACTATAGAGTTTAGAGTTAAGGACAATCAAGATTCACACGTCTGTAGTAGATCACATTTAGGACATAGGTCACTCAAATTCATCCATACAGGGAAGCACATACCTTTACACAAAAACATCATTCAGAGTTAATGGCCTAACTAAAAGGAAATGATGCCAATTAAATAACCAGAAAAAAACTGTCATATCTTTAACCATTTGAAGTAACATACCACTGTCCCAACTAGTTATGGGCAGTTTTTTTTCTTACAGAAACCACCTAATTTTGGCCGGAGCAGGATTGAAGCTCCTGGGTCGTGTCAATTTGGGGATTCTCAGGTAGAATCCATACACGAATGAGCTAAGAATTGAAGCTGGGCTAGCAGTAAACCAGAGGGGGTCAGTGCTGGATGTTGAGGATGCTTAACCATAATGATGCCAATTAAATAACCAGAAAAAACTGTAGTATCTTTAACCATTTAAAGTAACATACCATTGTCCCAACTAGTTATGGGCAGTTTTTTCTTACCGAAACAACCTAATTTTGTCTGGAGCAGGATTGAAGCTCCTGGGACGTGTCACTTTGGGGATTCCCGGGTAGAACCCATACACGAATGAGCTGAGAATTGAAACTGGGCTAGCAGTAAACCAGTGGGGGTCAGCTCTTATAAGCACACATGGCTGGACGTTGAAGATGCTTATCCATAATCCTACAATTTTCCATCATCGGGGAGACTAGAAAGCCAAATGTGCTGCCTCCCGAATTCTGCTCTGCAAAAATATGGGAAACCCACTGCAAAATCTACAGAAAGGAGCTTCCACTCCACATAACACAAGAGACAATACACTGCAAGCAAATAACCTCGTTTATATGACCTAGTAGAAATGGTTCTATAAGGCAAAAACATGACAGTTGGAATTACCCCCAAGTACAAAAGACTAATATTCATATTAGTTTTGCTTACTGTAATTCCCTCAGCCTTGTTTTGACATTGAAAAATTGAAAGTTTAAAATATAAAACCCAAAATTTGTAAAAGCGACAAAATAATAGAACATTATTAAGTCTCTTATGCCGAAAAGGAAAGAGCCAGGATTATGGACCAGAAATGCAAGAATATGCAAAATAACTGGGATGAAACAGACCATTTGCTTCCAAAGAAGGATAAGAGTTATTACCACACTAACAACCAATTGAGTTCTGAATGTTTAATTTGGAAAAAAAATTGTTAAAAATAATGTATATGCTCAGTTTGGAAAACTTCCATGAACTTTTTCATTCTCATGGAGCTCAAGCACAGGAAAAAAAGCATCGAGTTTCAATCAAACAAGAAAATTACACCACAGGAAAAAAGCATAAAGTTTCAATCAAACAAGAAAATTACACTAAATAAGCACATCACACTCATTATCGTAATGGACCTCCAATGTTAAACTCTCACCGAAATTAAATTAGTTGCCAGAAATAATACAAAATAGCTATGATATTTTGTTGCCATTCCTCACAAATTAATAATGGAAGCAGCTCCACTCTCCTCCATGTCTTGTTAGATTGCTCAAGTGTTGGAGTTGAATAAGTGGAGGATAAAAAATGTGAGATTGAACAGCACGAATTTGCCAACATAGATATATGATTTTCATGCCCTTAAATTCAGTTGGCACCTAACTTTTAAAACTAGAGTCTTCTTTCAAATCCTGTAAGTACTTCGAAGGGCATAACTGGTGCAGTTTGATGATAAAAGAGGGAGGGAGGAAGGAAGGGTGGAAATCTGCTGAAAAAACTAGAATTTTCTTTTCTGCTATAAATGAACCAAAAATTCTTGTTCTGAACAGGAGATAATACTTACAGAAAAAAACACAGTTCTCTCTCTTTAATATCTCTGTGAATATATAATTCCAGTAGTTACTTTATGGTAAAGCAGTTGCCACTAGGAACTTGGAAACATCTTGTAGTCTTATATCCTCTTTAGACCCTTCCCTGAGTTCATTATGGGTATGTTGAAAACCTGTTATTTAAGCCTTTGCAACCAGCTGCTTTGCCATGTTAGTCAGATGTGAAACTGCATTTTTTGTCTCCTCTAATGCTGAATCCCTCTCAATTAATCTGCCTTTTAGATCAACAATCTCTGACATTGACCCTTCTTGTAAACTCTCTCCTGGTTCATGAGATCCCCTGTTAGTCTCATTATGATATTTGACTTCTGCAGAATGATTATTAGGAGATACCTCAAAAGATACTTTTTTCTCTCTTACAAGCTCATTGCTAAGATCCACAAGATTTCTCAGTGCATGCACTCCAGCTTCAACATCTAATTTAGCAGCCTCTAGCTCTAGCCTCTCTACTGCCAATTCCCCCAGAGTTTTACCCCCTATTCTATTTTGTACAGTGGCATGTAAAGCATTCAGACCATTTGCTTCCTCAATCACTTCTTCACGCATCTTCGTGATTTCTATTTCTCTGTCTTCCCATCTGCTGAGAAGAGCTTTAAGTTCTTCATCTTTCACAGCCAGATCCCTACGGGTAGCCAAGATCTCTTTTTCTTTCTCTTTAAGAAGCTCTTTTAAAGTTTCAATTTCAGCCTCTCTTTGCTGGTACCTCTTCATATCCTCAGCTGAATCTTCCCAAAAATGCTTAAGTTCCAATTCCTTTTCTAGCAATGCTCGTTTAGCAGCAAATAGCTCATAATTTGTTTTGATTAACAAAGAATCTTCATCCATAAGAGCACCTTTACCTTCTCTCTCTGAACCCACCAAAGCTTTTGTAAGATCAGCAATGTTCTCCATTAACAAGTTAGCTTGAGAGAGTTTCATCTCGTTATTGTGCAGGTCAAGCTGCATCATATTCATCTTCTCTTTCTTTTCCTCCAGCAAATGGGTTGCTTTAACAAGCTTATCTTCTTTAGATTCCACTAGGGATTTTAACTGAGACATTTCTTCATGCAATTCTTCCATATACACGTGAGCAGACTTAAGATCATTTCCTTTATCCTTCAAGTTAAGTTGCATTGATGCCATCTCAGCATTCAATTTGTGCATTTCCAGCCTAGTTGCAACCAGTTCAGACTCTTTGAGCCATAATGAAGTTTGAGTATCATTCAGAGCCTGAGTTTTTTTCTCCAGTTCATTCTCAAGTAGGCATACATCCTTAATAGTCTGCTGCAAATGGGTTCTGTCCCTTTGCAGCTCGGCCTTCAGTTCATCCACAGTTTGTCTTTCACAAATCAGATCATGTTCAAGCCCCTTCTGCTGTTGCTCTGCAAGCCTGATCTTTTTCCTCTCATTCTCAACTTCTAACTGAGCATCCGTCAGCCTCGCTTCGTATGACTCTATTGCATTTTTCTCTCTAAACAGCTCCTTCACCTGCTGTTCAAATTGGCTTTCTTGAGCCCTAAGATTGTTGCTAGATGTCTCAATCGATCTCTGAGAACTCATGAGCTTCTTCTTCAAATCATAAAGACGGCCACTCACCTTCTTCAATTCTTTCTCAGCGACCAAAGCCTTACCTTGATATTTAGAAACTTCATGCACAAGCTTTTTCATTTCCTGTTGGGCAACCAGCCATGCGACCCATCGTTTCTCGAGGTTATTCTCGAAAATCTTTACCTTGCCCTGTTCTTCCTTTCTTTTCTTCTCGGACATCATCAAATCGTTTTCCCTCTCCAAAAGTAGCGACTGCAGCTGCTTGATCTCGCTCTGTTGCTTGGTGATCACTTGATTTGCCTCATTCAAAAGACTGTCTTTAGTCTTCAAATTTAGATTAGCTTGGGCTAGCTGCTCATCTTTTTCTATCAGTTCTCTGCTCAGCATTTCCAACTCCTCCTCTTTGGATGCCAAGGCCTGTTGAGTGCTGAAAATTTCTTGTTCCCTTTCCTGTAGAGCAAGCTTAGCCTTAGCCAGCTCTGAAGACAGCGCATAAAACTCATACCTCGATTTTTTCAATTCTTCTTCAAGCTTGGTCTGCAGGACAAGAGCTATCACTATCTTGTTTTCGCGGTGGCCCAAATAATTTTGGAACCTATTGACCTTACTCAGATCCAATGTCAGGTTTCTCTCTGCAGCTTTCAACTGGTCTTCTTTTCCTTCTAGAGCTTCATCAGCAGTCTGGAGATCTGATTCGAAGACACACATATTGATATCTCTTCTACCTGTCTTCTTCTGTTCAGGCTTTTGTGCCTGCAAAAATAGTCTATCCAAAGCAAGCCCAGCAGGATCCTTGAAGGCGTTCTTATAATCATTATTCTGAGTGTTATGGTTGTGATTGGGTACATGACAATTTACCTTCCCTTCGGGCTTATCAAGAACTGAACTAACAAACCAATCATGGTTTTTCTTGCGGAGAAAAAGTTGTGGGTTTCCATTTTTCCTCTGAAACACAGTATATGTCTGCAGTCCAAAATTCAAAATAAATGTGTGTCCATACAAATTAAGCTAAAACGAATCAAAAGCTAAAGAATGGTTTCAGTACATACCTCAAGGCGAGGGTGAGTTTGGGGTATTCCAAACTGGGCACCCACAAAACATGTTGCGGATGATGGTGATGCCATGGCAGTTGACTCTCTGTGTATGGCAGACCAGCGGTAGCGGTCCTTCGAGCGCTTTCATGTCCTCATATCCAGCGCAACCAAAACAAGACAAAAAAATATCCCTTATTGTCCTTCAAAACCAAACCAGTAGAACACTACTCTGCTCCAATTTTGTCCGGACTGAACAGAATGATTAAGTTCTGCTAAAACTCTGGAAGAAGAATCTGAAAATGCAACTGAAAACGAACACAATTGACAACCAACCATCTCGTCTCGACCACGCACTACCTTGGATGTTTGTGCATGTTTGTGCAGTAATTAAATTAAATTAGATTGTTGGAAGGGGTGTGAGATGGCATGAAAATCGGACCCACAAGTGGCTGTCAAAGAGCCTTTCTCTTCTGGAGATTCACGATCTTCACAGCTCTTTGAAAACTCCATGGCCGCTGCATAACCGCCTTCCCAAATTGTCGGTCCCCACACCGACCAGCAATCACTGGACATTCATTTAATTATATTTTGGTAGGAATGGTTTGCAAAAAATGTTTTAATCTCAAACAAATTGTAATTTCAGAACAAAATCAAGTCTTTGAATTAATTTATATGGTCAAAATTGCGATCTAAAGAATACAAATATTGAATTCCCCAAAACACGCAAAACAAAACAATCTGAATACCAGTTATACAACACCTTCGCAAAATGGTGTAACCACTTCCGTAAGGGCTTTTGACACTGTTGCGAATAAGTTATTATTCACAAAACCAAAATGAATTTACACGTGGACGTAAAGCAGTGACCAAACAGTTGGAAGATATTTGGAAGAATGGTGTGTAATGATCACTTTTGGTGACTCCGTTTTTCTTGAGTGAACGAACGGTGGGTGTTAAATGATCGATCGATTAAAATTTAACACAGTTGACTTTAGAACACTCACGATCATTCATTTTGATTAATTGTGAAAACTTATACTCAAACAAAAAATTTAAGGATTTTGTTATTATCCTCATAAATGAAAAGTAATATTGACTTTATCTGTTATTTTTTGTTTTTGTTTTGCAATGATTGACCTGGCAAAAGACTATCTAAAAAAATAATGATTTTGTTATTGTTGCCATAAATTAGGAGTAATATTGACTTCTATCTCAAATTTTTCTGTTTGTTTTGTGCCGACTGACATGGCATTGTGATATTTATAATCGGTATTAGAAATGTAGTTATTTATTTAGGTTGACATTAGAGTTTTTAATTATTTTCGATGTGGTCAAGTATATTAAAATATTTTTAAAGGATGTGGATAGATTACAATATATACACCAAAATCCTTAGATCGATCGACGGATAATGGATTCTTTTCTAATTTTTTTTATAATAAAGATTCAGAAACTATCAAACTTTCACCATTTTCAAATCTATGACCTAATTAAAAAAAAAATTTATTAAACAAAATGTAAACGTCCTCATCATATAATATCCGTTGATTTTTCTATTTTGCGAGATTATAAAATGCGTTAGTTAGGTCTAGTATGACCCACTGAGTGAGCTAGCTGTGGAGCAAAACTCCCTCCATCGCACGGAGGAGGAGCAAAGTCAACGCTAACTTTGCTCCTCCTCCGTCCAATGAGAGAGGATTGCTCCACAGCTAGCTTACTCCATGACCCACATTCATGCCAATGAAAGTACATTCTATATATTTTTAAGTGTTATTTAAATTTTTTATTAAATTTTTATTTATTGGATTATGATAAAATGATTTTTTTAATTTATTATTTTATGAAAATGGTTTTCAAATGTTATTTTTTTAAAAATTTATTAAAAAATATTTTAATAGATTATGATAAAATGAATTTTTTAATTTATTATTATATAAAATATATTTTTATTTTATTTTATTTTAAAGATTTTAATAAATTATGATAAAATGAGTTTTACAAGAAAAAAAACAAGTCAATGTTCGTTTATTTGTGTTTTTAAGTGATGTATTATATAGAAGTTAGAACGTTAAAAAATAAAGCAATCTATTGTACTTAATATATAGAATGAAATAATAAATAACTAACATGATAAAAGCATGTTAAAAAAATGAGAAGGAATCTAATTATTTTACATTGTTTTTAGTGTAATAATAAAATTTGTATGCTTATATGCTTTAAATCATAAGAAGTTGAGCTATTAAAAGGTACATAGAGGTCCCTTACACCATGATTACCCCAACCAAAGAAACAATTAAATGATTGTGATAACCTTTTTACATTAGAAGGTTGGGTGCATCTTAGTAGGGAGAAAATCTCCAACAAAAAAGCAAAGAATAGCAAAGTGCTTTATTTAAATTAGGTTTTGAATATTTGCAATAAAATAGTGGGGTTATGAAGAAATAAATATGGGAAATGAATAGTTTAAATATATTAATTTATTAGAAAATAAAATTTATTTATTTAAATAAAATATATTATATTAGTATTGTTTTTATTAATTGGTTAGGATTTTAATTGTAATTGTAGGGTTAGCTAGAATTGTAATTGTATTTTTTGTCTATTATATAGAGTTAGGAGACTTAGTTTATGATCATCTCGTCATGTTTTGTGCATTTAATAAATTGTATAAGGAGGTTGCCTCTTTGAAGAGAGTTTTCTTATTCATCTCTTTACTTCATTCTTGAGGCATTGGAATTCTCTTTCTTATTTTATGCTCTTTTAGAAATTTGGTGCATAGTATTTGGTATTAGAACCATTTGTGTAATTATTTTTTTAGAGACATTTTAGGTAGAAAAAAATGAGAAGCTTCAAATGACATAACAAAGTATTTGTGGTAGAATTTTCAGATCTTGGTTCATTATAAGTTATGAGTTATAGGCTATGAAAGTTAAGGGTTTTTAACTAGTCTAGAAACTAGTTTCAAACATATGTTATGGGTAAAACTATTATATATGAAGTTTGAGAGATCCAAATTGAGTGCCACCTATTGCATTAGAAAGAAAACAAACCATACTGTTTGTGGTACATATTTCAGAAGCAGGAAAGTGTAATGCAACAGAAAATAATAATTTATTATTAATTTTGCTGAAAAATACTTATTAATTTATTTATTTTTGAGAGAAAGTAAAAAATAAAACATTTTGTAATTAATCATTTTTATTTAATAAAATATGTTGAAGGGGGATAGAAGTGGAAATAGTTGTTAAAGAGTGCTTGGTGACCCACTAGAGGAAAAGATAAGTAGTTGAAGCCACTGAGTGAGAACTCAAGATGCAAGAGGCATCATCCCTAAAAATCAAATCACAACTCCTAGTTGAGTGCTAAAGAGTAGGAGGCTCATAAATGACCAAGTCCTAGGCAAAATACTATATATTAGTATGTCCATGAGCAACAGGAGGCTAACATAGGACGTGGATTAAATCTGAGAATGTAAGAGATGGCGCATTGAAGGATTTTTCTCTTGTGGTTCAACGAACAAGCTTGGGGGTTCTGGAGCAAGTAACTTGGCTGCTCTAGTAGCTGGTTGGGAGGAACAACTTTTCCACTTTTGTTTTCCCAGCAGTGGTGCCAGGTTTATATTCTATGTTTTAAATTTACAGTACAATGTTACTCTAGATTTGAAATGGTCAATTTAAAACCTAGTATACATTGATTAGTCTAGTTTATTTATCAAATTTCTATTCAGTTATGTTTGATTATAAATGTTAAAGGGTTACTAGGGAAGTTCTTAGATTAGGCATCCAAACCTGCGTTAGTATTTTCTTTTACAGATTATATGTTGAAAATCGAATTATGTACTTAATAGATATGTATCGATCTATATCAAATTATTTCCTATGTGACAGAGTTAGTTAATGTATTTCTGCACTCTTTTACTATATTTTTTCTGAGTCTGTAAATCGAAACTGGTAATAAATAGAATAACCAGGTCCTCTAATAATGTTAGTATAAATCTAATTACCTCATGTTTGAATAGAGTAAGGAATATATCCTATTTTCAATCGTTAAAATATCGAGACTATATATATATAGTCAAAGTTATATAACCTAATTCTCTACATATTTAGAATTACATTAGTCCTAAGATTTTATTAATATACATAGTAGATCTGTTACAAACAATCCATACAGAGGAAACCTACATTACGATTACAATGTGATATATAAACAATCTTTATGGATCCAAATATACAGATATGTCTGATCAAGGATCCAAATTAATTAACCATTTACATAATAAACATAATAAAATTATAAACCGATCCTTTATGGATCTACAAAAATTTAGTTCCATTCGGATTGAGGATCCGTAAATAATTGAAAAACTATACATATCACAGATCTATAGTAATTAAAAAGTGAATGAAAATTATTAATCAAAACCAGTTTACACACAACAGATCCTAAGATATCAAGTCGAGATCATGTTGCTGCTGCAACCGCTACCCCAAATTTTTTATGATTTTAGGGCCCCTCCTTAGAATTTTTATCTTTTTAGACTACTTTTTCTCTCTAAAGATCCTTTCCATGACTTAGTTTTATTTTTCACAAGTTAGAAATGCCTTTTTGTCAAAATTTAGAACTCAAATTTTTTCACTTGATGTGTCGCCTGAACTCATCAAGTTTGGCCGACACGTTGGAGAAACTCGTGTTTTCCATCCGATTTTTTGCCTACTTTATTGAGTATCAAAAACATTTTTTGAGTTTGTCGATACGTTGGTGAAACTCGGACTTTGGAGCTGACATTATCAGCAGGGTGATCCTCTCCTTACCGACATATTTGATCGGAGCTTTTGCGAGAGATCTCACTAATTGGTGCCGACGGCCTCGGGTAAATTCAGGAAGTTGAACCGATTTGATCGGGGAGAATTTATCTTTCGTATCCGACAGCCTCTCATCGGGAGAATTTATCTTTTGTATCTGACAGCCTCTCGTCGGGAGCTCTCCGATCAAAGTTTTGAGGATCTCGTCGATAGGCTTATTGTCGGTAGGAGTTGTCAAGATCCATCCTATAATGTTGGAAAGACTTCATGGGTACAACTGACATGGTAGCGGGCGGCTTGGTTTTTCTCGTCGAGTTGGTAAAGTGCAGCTTGTGGTTTTGGCGCCAAACAACGTTTTTGACCCATGGGCTATAAACCACCTAGTGACCGCATTTAATGCTCTTTTCACGATTTTTTTTCTATATAAGCTGTGGGAGGTTTTTATGGACTGTTAACACTGCCCGTTGGGAGCACTCCCAACTGACGACTTCCACCTAGAATCCATAGACTGCTCAAGCCAAGATTTACACCATCTTTCACGCCACTATTTTCCAGGTAGGCTCCGAACCTCATCGTGTTTTCATTTTGTTAAAATTAGGTTGGTAAAATGGCATTTTGAGGGTTTTAGCGTTTACAGGGTTAGGGTTTACTTGTGCTTTGGTGGTTTAAAGTCTTTCCCAACCTCGTAGGGCATCATTTCATTTCTTTTTGGGCTCACTGACCTCTAGAGATTTTCCCCAAGTCGAGTTGCGTCCTTGGAATCCCTGATTTTGATTTGCTTGCCTGGTCATGGGGGTTATTCTCACCTGCTCCGCACCATCTATCTTCGTCGTTCAGGCCATGGATGTTGGTATGTCAGACGCTAGGTATTTCATTGGTGAGGTTTTGGCTAGTCGAGCATTTCATCGAGTACACCTCCTCTGGTTCATATCGATATGTAGTGATAGGTGGGGTACCATTGTTGGATTCACGCAAGGAGAAGCGTCGTATCCCAGAGTTCGGCTTAGGTTGTTGAAGGTATATTGTTTTATTAGGGTCAACGCAGGGTTTTCAAGAGGTTTCCTCGAGCTGTTTAGACAGACTAGGGTTCGAGTTGCTCTTTTTTTCAAAGTTGCTAAGCTATCGTCGGGGTGGTCATTTGCTTCTGAGAGGAGATGCCCCGATGTATTCATGTTTAAAGCAGCCTGTGCGGGTCAAGCTTGTCATAAAACCCCGTTAGGCAACTGTGTAGGTCACTCTTGATCCAAAGCATCAGATGATTGATTTTCAAAACCAGTGGTCTAGACCCCACGACAGCATGCTGGAGCTTGCATTTGAACTAATCCAGCTTTGACCTTATGTACACCTTATTATGTTTGAAGTAGCTGGATAACCTTTTCTTTATATCATAGGGCCATTTTATATGTTCAAATATTAGTCGATAAATACAGTTTTATTGAATGTAATCTCATGTTTTGTTATCTAGGTTTCATTCATTATCTTGCATCTTAATAATAGTTGTTCATTTCAGTATATTCTATTAATGATGAATGTATGTGGTTTGATCACAGTAACTCTTAAGTAATTTCTTGGTATGTTTGTATTGCAGCCTCAATATTCATACAATACCATGCCAAAGAAAGGAAAAAATAAGGCTAAGGTCACGGGAGATGACTTAGACATAGAGATTTTACCCAGAATGAAAATTATTTACGAAGATACGAAAGTCATTGTTGGGGTGCGCACCCTAATGGTCCTTATGATGGGTAACTCTGCGGAGTTACGAGAGATTGTAAGCGGAGTTATGAATCAAAACAGTCTTAGGGGTGTCGGGGTTGAGTAAAAACCTTATTTTGTAATAAACCCATGCTTTAAATCCAGGGTTTAGGGTTCGGGGTGCCCATGGCTTAAGTCCATGGTTTTGTAATGGTACGTTGTATAAATAGGCACTCTTGTAAATAAGTCAGGTTAGGCTTTTTTGTGTAAGAGGAATTGATGCGAAGCTAAGGCTATTTTGTAAGAAAAGGTTAAGTCCCAGCTGTGTGCGTGGACGACCTCTGCAGCTGTGTGCGCAGAGGGTTTTGGGTGATTAAGGAAATCTGTAGCTGTGTGCGCAGAGGCCTGCAGCTGTGTGCGTGGCTTTGAGGAATTGAAGGGATCTGCAGCTGAGTGCGCAGATCAGAACTGTGGTTTTTGTAGAAAGTTGAATAAAACACAATTCTATGGACGTAACCCCTACACTAGGGGTGAACCACGTTATATCTTGTGTCTTGGTTCTATGTGATGTTTCTGTTGTGTTCTTTCATGCATTAATATCTATATATCTGATAAGTAAAGATCTATGCTAGATAATAACTTCGCTGTGAATTCCCAGTAAAGGGTTGCGCAAGGCACTGTTTGTTTATCTAACCACGAAGCTAAATAAGTGAATGTTAAGCTCTGTGATTTTATATTTATAATCTGTTTAAAAGCTAAAGGTACAGTAATATCCCTCTTTTGCTTGCAGAAATCTGGTTCTGCGGCACCCCATAGTTGTTTCGGGTGAGACTGCAGCCTGTTCGCAGGTTGTTGCCAAAAGGGCCAACACTGTGGGTCTTTTGTTGGTGCGAAGTTAAAGGTATAAAACCCGGGTCTGCCCTATAGCCCAACAAATTGGTTTCGTTGCCGGTTGAACTCAGTATCTGCTCAAGAGGGGTTTACGTCGTACCTCGAGGGCTATGTTCTAGAGACCCTCTGTGAAGGAAATCGGCGATTGGCTTGATAAGACTTATCTAAAATTTGTTGAGCAAGAGAACAAAGATCCGCGTCGTAGTGCAAACAACTTTTTACAAAGGTATGTTTTTTGTGATGTTTATGAAATTTTCTTTGGTAGTATCCACATAGAGTTGCACCAGTGGTTATCCAGGTTAACAGAGAGAAGGACGAACTTCCAAGAATGTCAGTTTCCTGCTTGGAACCCCGCGAGAATTAATATACTAAAAAGGGTGAACAACGAGATATCCCGCGTTGTTGATTTCTGGACAACGCGAACCCTTGAAGCATTTGTGACGGAGTTCGCCATCGACACGAGTACCTCCTTTAGTGAAGCCGAGCGGCAGTTTTTCAAAGGACCAAGGGGTAAGTTTTTGAATTCATTTAGTTTGAGAATTAAAATGCTATTAGCTGAAAAAGGTATATTGCTAATTGAATCAGACTGTTAGATTTAGTATTACTAACCTATGGTTGTAACTGAAAATACCTTCGATGAGCAAAGTGGTTTGCTGCGAAGTGGAAAAAGGTACAAGAGAGATTTTGGATCCTATTCCCAGGGTCAGCATACCGAGTATCCCCCTGTAAATCTCGTAGATTCAGAACCCGAAGAAACCCCTTCTATTGGAAACCCTCCGGTAACCCCGCAGTGAAGACCTATTATCCTTGAGAACCCGTCGCAGTCTGAAAGTCACCCTAGCTCGAGTATTCCTGTCGCAGGTCAGTCTACTCCAGTAAGTTCCCCCCCGCCTACTTCCAGTCCCCCTCCCTCCCCCCCTAGACCTGCGATGGCCCATATGAATGACGATATTAAACTCCCTGTTTTCAAAGGAACTGGATCAGAGGATCCAAAACAGTTCTGGTTTTTATGTGAAGCAGTGTGGACTACTAAGTCCATTACGGATCAAGATACAAAAAGAGCGCAGCTGGTTACTTCTTTCAGAGACCGTGCTCTGACCTGGTTCATGAAGTTCTCCAGCACTCAGAACCATGCATTGCCTGATATAAAAACAACAATGATAAAGGTATTTAAGAAGTCGAAATCAGAGTCGCAGTGTATCACGTAGTTGAAAGAGATTCAGCAGAAGCATGGCGAATCAGTGTGGGACTTTGATAAGAGGTTCAAAGTTCTGCTAGACCAAGTCAGTTTCACCATTGGACCTACGCAGCACAAGGAATGGTTCATTGCAGCGTTTCTACTGCATATCTGAACTCCACTCATGCAACAGAAGGTTGCTAACCAGCAGGAGGCTCTGGAAATCGTGATGAAGCTTGAAACCGCCCCTGTCGCAGACAATTCTGGTATTGCTCAAATTCAAGCGCAGTTGGCAGCGATGGCTCTGGAGCTTCGGGATATGAAACAAGGAAAAACCGGTCGCGAAGAGGTTTGGTGTACACAATGTCACACCGAAGGTCATGCCAAGGAACAGTGTCCTGTGGTAAGAAATTACCTGAATACTGGTGCGCCAAACTCGTTTACCCCGCAAGTTCTTTATTGTGAGCTTTGCAGAACAACAGGGCATCATCGACCTAAAGACTGCTATCTACTACAGAGGTATGGACAAGTACCCAAGAACCCTTACTGCAAATTCTGTAAGTTCGTAGGACATAATGAAGATGAGTGTCGCAGTTATGACCTCATGAGAGAACGCACCTACGATGCCTATCGGGTACAAAATGAGGGACTGAGTACTGATGGCTATGGCTACCAGGGTGGTGCATTAGGTAGAGGTGCTTTTGGAGGCCGTGGTCGTGGTAGTATGGCTAGAAGAGGACGCGGTCAGGTGGTGTGTTATAACTGTAACCAGGCCGGACATCTGGCTCGCGACTGTCAGAACCCCACTACGACATGTCGGTATTGCTGGGCAGTAGATCATGTGATCAAGCAATGCCCACCGTTGATAGCTAAGATTCAGGAAAGAAACAGTGCCCCTACTCAGAATCTTCAGATGATTTCCGTCGAGCAAAGACCTGCCCCAGCCATTAATATTGTTACCCGGAGCGGAGCTACGACGCACATACAGACTAAGGAGAAACAACCTGACGAAGCTTGGGTTTGTAAGGTCCCCGTGAAAGTTCCTACCTCTGATCTTGAAAAAGAGAAAGAGACATTCATGGAAGCCCAGAAATATTTTGTGGATTCTAGTACATCAGTAGTACTTGCGCAACCACATCAGTAGCAGTCGCTGCCGCATGAGGCTTCGACAGATAAAGTAAGTACCATGTCCTCCTTTTTACAGAGTGGTCTGAAACTCTTAAGAAATCAGAATGCTTTAAGTGAGTTGCAGAAAGTTATTGCTTCCTACGAACCTCAGCAAAGTTCTGGTCAGGAAAAACCTGTTAATAGAGTCAGGAGAACTGGCAGGGAAATGAGATTGAATGCTCAGATAGGAGAATATGATACGACTGATGTTATTTTGGATCTAGGATCAGAGGTAAATGTCTTAACCAAACAGACCTGGGAACAAATGGGAAAACCTACCCTTGACTGGTCACCTATACAGTTGAGATTAGCCAATCAGCAGAAGATTGTGCCCCTAGGATGATTCCCTAATGTCCCAGTAGATATTGATGGTGTCTGTACTGTAGCAGACTTCGAAGTTATTGAGATCATTGACGACAGCAATCCCTATCCAGCCTTATTAGGTATTGAGTGGGCAATGGCAAATGCTACAGTTATTAACCTTAAGAAGAGACAGATGACTTTCGAAGGGAAAGATTTGAGAGTCATAGTCCCATTGGATCCTTCCCAAGGAGAAAGGTACACAGAACCCCTCCGAGATAAAGATCAGGATGTGTTGGACCATATCTACAATATTACAACGAAAGAAGAAGATTATGTTGATCCTAATGCCAAAGGTATTATGGATTGGCAATGTGACAGCTCCTGTATGACAGATTCAGATGATGGTCTAGAGAATTGGCAGAACAGATTTTATGAGCTACATGGCCATCGTTGTGCAAGAATTACCAAGTCTCTTAGATGGCTTGGCTCGTAGACAAGACCCTTACCTGTTTTTGATGGTTCGACAGACCTAGAAGAGTTTATTGAGCAATTCTCAGCCTAGATACCAGACTCACAGAAAATGGAGATTTTGGACTCAGCATTCAGAACCACAGCAGCCAGATGGTGGAATGGTCACAAACAGTACATTCATAGTTGGGAAGTTTGCCAACAGTCCCTTCGCCTGAGATTCACGGATCGACCACAGGAGGTCCGGCGCAGATTTAATGGTAAGACTAACCCTCAGAAGCATTTGGAGCAATGTTACGAAGCCTGGAAGCATGTACCTCGTGCAGAGTGGGTACATAGGTTTGTGCATACCTTGGATCCTGTTGCAAAGAATTGGTATGCGGAAGTCGAGCTTCACCGGGGTACTGTAAGTTGGGATACTCTTATTGACAGTTTTGTATTGACATTTTCTACTAATTAGGTTTTCCCTGCTTTAGACACAGCTATCAGGTTGATCCATACTAAGGTGTTTGATGATCAAGAGACAGCAGAATACCAACCGGATTGGAAGGCACAAGAAGCTAATGCAGTCGAATGTTATAACCTCACAATTGACGAGGATGATGATCCGCGCAACATTGATATTCCGGAGTCAGAAGGCCACTGCGAAGTTCATGGACCAGCAGTCGAAGTTCTTGAGGTGACACAGCCCCTGAAGACGCGGACCATAAACATTGGCTCAGAAGAACAGCCTAAGCATGCTACCATCGGAGATTATTGGGATGACGAAATGGTAAGCAAAGTGACCCAACTTCTCCATGAATATCAGGACCTATTTCCAACAAAGTTTTCAGAGATGAAAGGTATCTTGGGTGATATAGGAGTCATAAAGATCCCCTTGAAACCTGATGTGAAGCCTGTGAAACAGCGTCCTTATAGGTTGAACCCTAAGTACAAGGAAAAAGTTAGGATGGAACTGGATAAGATGCTTTCTGCAGGAATTATTGAGCCCGTTGAGGAATCTGAGTGGGTCAGTCCTATGGTGGTGCAAGAGAAGAAGACTAAGGGTGAAATCCAAATCTGTGTTGATCTAAGGAAGCTGAATGATGCTTGTCTACATGATCCTTTCCCCACACCTTTCACAGATGAAGTGTTAGACAATGTCGGGGGTCAAGAAGTGTACTATTTTACTGATGGATTTTCAGGTTACCATCAGATCAGAATTGCTCCAGAGGATCGACATAAGACAACCTTTTCTACAGAAATGGGATCCTTTCAGTATACAGTTATGCCCTTTGGATTGAAGAATGCACCTTCTATATTTTCTAGAGTAGTCATCTCTGCCTTTAAGGAATATATACATAAATTCTTAGAAGTTTACTTTGATGATTGGATTATCTTTGGGCTACTAAAATACCATATAACTAGTTTAAGACTTATGCTGGATAAATGTAGACAGCACCAGATTTCCTTGAACTTGAAAAAGTGTATCTTTTGTGCACCTTTTGGGATTTTGCTAGGTCACATTGTATGTAAACAAGGCTTGATAATGGATCCGACGGAGATAGCTATTATTGTGAACCTGACACCTCCAACATCTGTTAGACAACTTCGCACTACACTTGGTCATACTGGATATTACAGGAAATTTATTAAAGGGTATGCTCAGATTACTGCTCCGATGGAAAAGCAGTTGAAGAAAGATATTAAGTTCGAGTGGACACCTGAGTGTCAAGCAAGCTTGGATATTTTGAAGGAAAAGATGGTAACTGCTCCCATCTTAGTATTCCCTGACTGGAATAAGGAATTTCATGTGCATGTTGATGCATCCTCCATTGCTCTGGGTATAGTATTGGCCCAGTCAGGTGAAGGTAATATTGATCACCCCATTTCTTTTGCAAGTAGGAAATTGTACACAGCAGAGAAAAATTATACTACAACAGAACGAGAAGGTCTAGCTATGGTTTATGCATTACAGAAATTTCGACATTATTTGTTAGGATCTCATTTTAAGATGTTTACTGACCATTATGCCTTGAAGTATTTGGTTAACAAGCCTGTGCTAGGTGGAAGGATATGCAGATGGCTGATTCTGTTTCAAGAATATGACTTTGAGATCATAGTCAAACCAGGAAGATTGAATCTAGGACCTGACCACTTGTCGAGGCTTGAGTCGGGAGAAGAACCTACCAGCTTGGACGAGGGTCTTCCTGATGCCCAGTTGTTTGCCATCGAGATGGTTGATGAATACTTTCAGGATATTGTTCAGTATTTGTCTACAGGTTTTCCACCCGCCGAGATGACAACACAACAGAAGAAGTAGATGGTGGTTCGCGTAGCTGACTTTACCTTAATAGCAGGACAATTATATAAGATGGGACCAGATGAAATACTGCGGAGATGTGTCCTAGAACATGAAAAGCTGTCAATTTTGGCTGAGGTACATTCTGGGGCAGCAGGAGGTCATTACACAGGAAAAGCTACAGCACAGAAGATTCTGACAGCCGGATTGTGGTGGCCCATAATTCACAAGGATGCAAGAGAATATTGCCACAGCTGCGACATCTGTCAAAGGATGGGCAAACCATCCAGGAGGGATGAGATGCCTTTGGGTCCGCAGGTAACTTTACAACCCTTTGATAAATGGGCTATTGATTTTGTTGGACCTATCAACCCCCCCGCGAAAAAGTCAGGAGCAAGATACATTATTACAGCAACTGATTACCTCACTCGATGGGCCGAAGCTCAACCAGTCAAGAACTGTAGCGCTACTACAGCTGCAAAGTTCATCTTCGATAACATCTTGTCCATATTTGGGTGTCCTAGAGTCCTTATGAGTGATCAGGGCTCACATTTTCTAAATAAGACTATTGAAGTATTGACTGAAGAATTTCAGGTATATCATCAGAAGAGTACTGCCTATCATCCACAAGCAAATGGGACTCTTGAAGCTTTTAACAAGATCCTTGAACAGGCTCTGACGAAGGTTTGCAACGTTAACAGAAATGACTGGGATCTTAGAATTCCAGCAGTACTATGGGCTTATAGGACTACCTGCAAGAAATTGACAGGCCATACACCTTTTAGGTTGGTCTATGGGCAAGAAGCAGTCATGCTCATGGAATACATTGTTCCTAGCCTTAGAATATCTGCTTTCATAGAGATGGATGACCCAGCGATAATAATAGAAAGGCTGACAAAGATACTAGAACTTGAAGAGGACAAATTTATTACAGGGTTCCAGCAGCAAGTGCAGAAAGCTCGAGAAAAAGCATGGCATGATAGACAGATCAAGAAGAAGCAGTTCCAGCAGGGTGATCTTGTGCTCTTATATGACATCAAATTCATGAAATTCTTGGGTAAGTTCAAGACACATTGGAAAGGACCATACATAGTGCAGAAAGTTACTGATGGAGGAGCAGTCCAGTTAGCTAAGTTGAATGGAGAAATTTTACCCTCTATGGTAAATGGCAGTCATTTAAAGAAGTATAGGGACAAGCCAGGACCTCCTAATCAGAAGTAACCCTAGGAAGGACAGTCTAAGTACCAAGAACAGTTGAAATTGGGTGCTAGACTATAATGAAGCTGTCCTCAAAACTACGAAGTGTGGAAGACTGTCAAAGTTCGAAGGTTAATATTGTGTCTAAGGTTCTTGTCAAGGTGAAGCTGAAGCTAGCAGTTATGTCAGAGATTAAAAGTGTGTCGCAACTTAAAATGTGACAGATGGGACAAACTAGACTTGGCGGTGCCGGCACGCGAACTTCCCTCACTGCCTGCAATAATGAGATCTTGGGAAAATCTGGCGCCGTGTGGATAGGATTTCCGACACTTCATCAGATTCAGCATCATTAATACACCATGATGACAGATTCTGTTTCGGGATTCTATAAGAAGCTACATCGGCCTGCGACTCATGCATTGTGCATGTCTTTGAGTTTCTTCAGTTAGCACTATGTCGAATGACCGTGAAGTCCAGAAGTTATTACGAGTGGTCAGGGAGAGAGGTCTGCTGAACCTTCTGAGTAATCCACCTGGGTAGCCATGCTCAACCAAGGCACAAAGAAAGGCAGAAGTTCGCTCTAAGGGGTCGGAAGAAAGGCGGAAGTGCACTCTATGCCGCACAAAGAACATCACTGGTCTTCACAGAAAAAATCTAAAACATCCCAAGATGTATCCTCCTAGTTTGACAGAACCACGGCGGCTGTTTGTCTTATGCACCTTGACACACAACTCTGGGGACCCTAAGTTGTGGATGGTCAAATGTTCGACAAGCGGATCGAAGGATGGGGTCACTGATAGATCTAGAAGGCCTTAACCAACATTTCACGAAGGAAAGGAACAACCAGCCAGCAACCGCATGTATGGCTTCAGCAAGCAGCGCACCAGGCTTCGCCAACAAGATTCTACCACCAGAAAAGCAGCTGAGTGTCCCGGGACGGGCCACTGGTGAGTCTTAGGGGCCTGTTGGGGCGCGCACCCTAACAGTCCTTAGGATGGGTAACTCCACGGAGTTACGGGAGATTGTAAGCGGAGTTATGACTCAAAAAATTCTTAAGGGTGTCAGGGTTGAGTAAAAACCTTATTTTGTAATAAACCCATGCTTTAAATCCAGGGTTTAGGGTTCGGGGTGCCCATGGCTTAAGTCCATGGTTTTGTAATAGTGTGCTGTATAAATAGGCACTCTTGTAAATAAGTCAGGTTAGGCTTTTTTGTGTAAGAGGAATTGATGCGAAGCTAAGGCTATTTTGTAAGAAAAGGTTAAGTCCCAGCTGTGTGCGTGGACGACCTCTGCAGCTGTGTGCGCAGAGGGTTTTGGGTGATTAAGGAAATCTGTAGCTGTGTGTGCAGAGGCCTGCAGCTATGTGCACGGATTTGAGGAATTGA
>LPNX010372890.1:0-15666 GCA_001517045.1 Pseudotsuga menziesii | reverse complement strand
TCATGCATTAATATCTATATATCTGATAAGTAAAGATCTCTGCTAGATAATAACTTCGCTGTGAATTCCCAGTAAAGGGTTGCGCAAGGCACTATTTGTTTATCTAACCACGAAGCTAAATAAGTGAATGTTAAGCTCTATGATTTATATTTATAATCTGTTTAAAAGCTAAAGGTACAGTAATATCCCTCTTTTGCTTGCAGAAATCTGGTTCTGCGGCACCCCATAGCTGTTTCGGGTGAGACTACAGCCTGTTCGCAGGTTGTTGCCGAAAGGGCCAACACTGTGGGTCTTTTGTTGGTGCGAAGTTAAAGGTATAAAACCCGGGTCTGCCCTATAGCCCAATAGTTGTTACAGGAGTTGAACTAGAATTTAAATGGGGACAAATTTATCAAATGATCAAAGACCACACCGTTCCAGATGCAGGCTTAGAAGACATGTCTTTGTATGTGAACATAAGAAAATCCACTATCACAAAAGTAGCTACACGCCTCGAGCTTTTTCCTTGTGCCGAGGTGATCGACTGGATCCTACCTCGAGCGGATGCAGCTACTATGATCATGTCAAACACAAAAGCACAACCTTTTGCTTCCTTCAGCCTCGCCTACATAACCAAAGCTTGCAAGCTACTAGAACCCAAGGTTCATATGAAAGATGAATGGGTAAAGAATCTGGATTTAGATGTGTTCGATTGTGCCAAGCGAATGATGATATCCGTGAAGCAGTTTCGCCAGAAAGCCTCAGGAGAGTACGAGACTGCCATCTTGCGCACCCCATACCGAATCATAGCCCTGATGCTGAATCGTATCTTCGTCCAGGAAAACGGGAGGTTCTATAAGATGAACTGGATCCCACTAATATATTATGTAGCCATGCAGGGCACTATCTTCAACTGGGCAGACATCATGGCAGACAGCCTATCATCATGCATAACTGCAGCATTATAAGGAGGTCTAACTCAAATGAAATCTGAATTTTACATGAGTTCCTTTTTGATTGATTGTATTCTATGCACACATTCATTCCCGAAGTTAAATTGTAGTTGGGATCCCACTAGGAATCCTGTGTATTCCAAGTATCAAATCCTGTGGGTACACAAGTATTTCCATTTTTACAAGACCATCTGTGAAGATTTTTTATTGCCATTGTATGAGCTTATTTTTCTTAAATATTGCAATTGCATGTCCGAAGGAGCAATGGGGATTGTAAGTGAATATGGAGACTAATTTTTATTCTAGGAAGGCTTGTATTTGAGATCCCAGGCTCCTTCATTACTGCCAAGATACGCCACAGATTATGTCATCCATAAGGAGGTGGTAAGACAGTTGTACATAGACGGGTTCAGGAACTTCTTATTTGATATGAAGAAATTCGTCTACCCACCGCTTCCATTTTGCATTGGTAGTTATAAATTTACTAAGGTGAAGAGTGCTCCTAAATTTGTAAGAGAGCTAGAAAATTTCCATTTCGGGGAGAAAATTTTCCGCAGAAACGACGCTTGGGACAAGGTTTAAAAATAAAAGTGCATCTGTAGGGGTACATTTCGAATACTCCCATCACTTTGACAAGGATGAGGAGATATACCGAAATGCATATAACATGATAGCTTTGAAAAAATAGTTTAGGAATAAAATCACGACTTCAGGAGGAAAAGGAAGCAGCAGTAGCACCGCTGAATAGCAGAAACATAAAGAAGCCACCAAGAAGAAGGAAGAGGAGGCCCGCATGTTAGTTGAAGAAGCAGAGAAATTATTAACTAAGGAGGCCCAAAGGAAAAATGAAGAAGAAGAACAAAGGAAAAAGGAAGAAGAAGAAAGGATGCAAAAGGAATCAATTGATAGAGCAAGAGAGGAGGCAGAGAGGACGGCTGAAGAATTGAAAAGGAAAGAGCAAGAAGACCAAGACATGGAGAACTTGGAACAGGATACTGCCCAAGATAATCTAGTAGATCCTCCTTCTACATTGGGAGACATAATAACAAGAGTTCATCTCCCTCTTGCACAGTTAGGGTTAGTTCCCTTTACTCCATCCAAGCTTCATGTAGTTGCATGCCTGGATAAGGTAGTCTTCGACCCTAAACGAAAAACCATTGTTAGGAGGTCGGAAAAGAAGTTTAAGGTTGGTACCCAGCCTGAGGTAGTCACAGTTACTGAAAGAACTGTCATGAAAGGTACTGATGAAGATCCACAACTAATGGCCTCGATCAACATCACAACTGCTCAAGCAAATTCCTATAATGTTGACAGATTGAAAGAAATTGCATATCAGTACAAAGAAAAGATGGTAATACTGAAGGATACTCTGATGAAAGAAAGAGGAGAAGGACGAGTAATGAAAAGGAAACATGAGGCCACTCTTTCAAAGTTCAAAAGACTATAGGAGGCCTACCAAGTCTTGGAATCAGAAAAGGAGGCCTTGGTGCTTTCAAATACCATCACTGAGGAAGAAAAGAAAGACCTTGAAAATAAGATTTCAGAGCTAGATGCACAAAAGGCTGCAACTGATAGACAAGCAGAAGAGATAAATGCTTGAGTAGTAGAGCTGGAGGCATGAAACAATTCATTGGAAATTCAGGTCAAGGCAGCCAATGAACGACAGGTTGATATTATTCCTTTCCGAGAGCAAGAACTCCTAATCAGCAGGAAAATATACCAGGTCCAGCTAAATCTTGCAGAAGAAGTTTATAAGATTAAATGGGCAGAATCAAAATTTCAAGAAATTTCAGCAATCTCAACTAATTTCAGAACAAGGAACCTAGAAGTTGCAAAAATTATTCAGGGTCAACTCACTTGGATAGAAACTAATGCGACATTTCCAGAGCATTTTCCACAGAATACTATTGAGAAAGTTGAAGATAGAATTTGAACTCCTGGATTTTAGCGGCAAGGCTGCTGCAAGATTGATCGTTGGGGTCGGGAAACTTTGGAGAGGTGTATGGATTTTTATAAAAAAATGCTCACAACACATAATAGATGTTAAACCTCTACAACAAAAAGAGTCCAGGATTTTTCTGACCAAGAGGGATATTTGAAATACCTCCAAGATAGACTATAGTAGGACAAGCTTAACATACAACAAATTAAAGGAATCACTGAGAAAGTGGTAAAGATCTGGGTGGCACAAGCCGCAGTCAACAATTACCTTTTGGAAGACCAGCTCAGGGTAACTCCACCCAAAGCAGTGAAAATAAAGTCACAACTTACCATACATGAAGTGGCAGTTAGATTGCTGGAGACTATACATTTCAATACCATCGCTATAGAAGCTGCTACATGGAAATAATTCATTGGAGGATCAGCTGATCCCTCCTAAGTTTTGTCTTGTTTATGTGTGGCACTTTTGTAAATTATCTTATTTTATTTCTATTTTCCTAGTGTAAGTCACTAGAGGATGAATTTTGTAAATCAAAGAATCAAGGAAACCCAAAGGGCATGGGTAGTCCAAAAGTCATTTGTAAAATGTATAAATAGGGGTAGAATAGATATTAGAAAGGACTTTCACTAGCGCATAGATGCTGCAGTTATTTGTATGAGAACTATTTCTTTTATGAATAAAAGGGACCAAATTTTGCTGGAGGAAGGACTATACAAGTTTCCAAATGGATTGTGGAGATTGATGAATACTTAACTATTTCTGTTTTAGCCTACTATACAACTGTGAGATCATTCTAATTTGTTGAATTAATTCTGTAGTTTATGAATGATTTTACTTTCTGTTAGAAATCTTGTGCATGTGAATGAGTAATGAATGTGTTAACAAAACATAGCTATCTTTGTGTATATTTTCTGTTGTAATTATGTATGTAGAATTTGAACAACTACCTGTAGGATTTCGCTAGCAGCATTGCAGTACATTACTCAATTAATTATAATCTCTGCTCCCCTAGGGGATAGGTTAGATATATTACATTAGAGTAGATTAGAATATGGTATATTTGCTTGACTTAGAAGTGATTGAGGGGAAAGAGTGATAAGACATCAAGTAAGAACCTATGCATCATTAGTTGAGGCTCTTGCTCACTGGTCACTTGCATTTCATCTTAAAACTTAAAATTACATAAACAGTGGATCGAGCTGCAACAAGTAAAACATACTTAAAAATTTCTTTTAATTCTACGGTAGTCGGGTCGCTAACTAGATGGATTCCCCATTCCAAGTAGTAAACGATCTAATTGGGAATGATTATTGGGGAGAATCCCTACTGTCGGTACCTAGGATTTTTCTAGGCATTAATGGATCCTTTAGCTATATCCATGATCAAATCTATGCAATCACTTAAACAATCCTTCTTGGATTCGTGTGAGCAAACATAACTGGATCGAAGATCCTAACAAACAGTCATAGATCCACAAAATAAATAAAATATAGATACAATTAAATCAAATCCAAAATACAATCATAAGCATGTACACTAGTTGTTATAGTTGCGTTGTCCATATCAAAACTCAATCACTAAACAATCATTCATTTCCCCCAAGGACCGGCATTAAAGCCCATCGTTGATGACAACTAAGCCATAACAAAGGATTGCATTTACTTCACAAGTAATTGCAGACCCAATGGGTTGTAATATTATCATCAAACACTAAGTAAAGTAAAGAAATGGTTGTAAGTCCATCTAATGGTTACCATTATTTACGCAAAGGATGAACACATAATACAATATGTAATCATCTCCATGATATTTACAAATGAAAGCAACATTACAATATTTAAACCAACCACTAGGTTCATGGCCATAATACCATCAAAGATGGAGGCCATTGAATTTAAAAACAAACAATATTTAAGCTTAAACATAAAGCAAAACTCATGACATAATCGCACAGACCCGAAGGCTGGATCATCACTTGTTCAAATTACATACACATAAGTGGTTGTAAGACCATCTCGAATGGCCTCCACATTCTTTAAAAAACATCGTTAAAAATAGTAAGAGTATGGGAGTAAGTCCATCTGAGATGGCACCCAAACCCTACTGAAAAGTATTTAGAATAATACAGAGAATCTAAAAACATTGCCAAGGCAATGGTTGCAAAGCCTGTGTAGGGTAAACCCTAAGGGTTTTGTTTTACAAACACTTGTAATCAAAATGGAGAACTTATCTTAATTACGGTGGAGGCTACCACTCTCAGCTCCACGCTCATACCCAACGTTACCTGCAACCAACGAGTAATAATATTAGCCAGTGTATCGATCAAACCCTTAATAATAAAAATAATTTTAATAATGAGTTTTGAGTAGAGTTTTTACATGGGCGTTTAAAAATGTAGGCTTCAGAGGAGGTGACCCTGTCACCTCCCTCTCTAGCGCCTTCAACCTACACACATTATATGTTACAGTCAGAAACAAAATTCTTTTAACAAAGTGAAAAGATAATTAATGGTTTAACCCTTACCTTGGAGTGTTGCAGAGAGGGCTAGGAGTCGACTCCTCTGGAGTACCCTTATCCCTCCTCTACCTACACCCACAACGAAAACATTTATTAGTGGACTTAAAAAAATAATGAATTTTTATGCCAAGTAAATATTACGGAGACGATTTTTGTCTTTACCTATTAGTAGGTAGTTCTTATGTTTGATGCATTGGCCGATTTTGTTGAGGCACAAACTGTGCAATGCAGACCGCTAGAGAAATCATGGAAGCCCAGGAACACCTCGAGAGAGTTAAAACACCATGATGTTAGAACAAATGTTAAACCAGAAACCCATACTCCATCACCACTATTATAGAGCAGAGCTTTGGCTCTCGCCGGCTTCAAAACCAAAAAACCAATAAAGCGTAGGCCAAACAAACCAAATGAAGGGTTCGAATAAGTTCCCCAATACATTAAACCTCTTCCTAAACCCTAGTTGCAAAACTGGACATATGGATGGTGGAGATGAAGTTTAGAAGTTACGTGGAAGGCCTGGATGCGTTGTCAACTCATAGCCAGGACACACCTTTATTACCAAAGTAAACTAAGGACAGATATAAATAACTCATGGCCAGGACATTCACAGGCTTAATCATTGCATACAGATTCATCAAGTCCAAACCATGCGATATAACTCCAACATTCAAAACCTTATAACATATCGTGAACCATGGTGTAAATCGATCATGCCAAGCACCATTACATCGTAATCCATGGGGTAGGTCATTCCATAAATATAATTGTATATAATGCCAAACAAACTATTGTATCAAAAACAACTTTGCAACTTTGCATTAATATAACGAAGGTTTACCATATGGCCAATACCATATGTCATACAAAACCCCAAGCTATTGCACTTAAGGGGAAGGTCATAAAACATACCATAAGCTTAGGCTATGGTAAGGCCTAAGACATTTTAATTTACACTTGATAAACTTATTACATAAGGGCTCAGAACAAGACTATGGATAGTCTCCCAAGCCTTATGGAAAGTAAGGGCCTTGTAAAATTAATCAAAATAAGAGCAAGTAAATGGAGAACATCACCTGTATGGGCATGAATGAATGCTTTGAAAGGAGCTATCCATTGCCTCAACCAACATAACCTAACATAACAAAAACATGATAAATATATTAATAACTTGCACAATTTAGAACACGAGTAATTTGCTAGTAAAGGACGGTAAAAACTATGCATGTAATTTTTTTTTTTACGATTTTGAGGTGTGTTACATAATGGTATCATAATTCGGTTATATCACTAGGCTTGAATCGGATCAACACTTAAACTAATAAAGTGTTAAATGAGTAGCAACAAGGAAGGTCTTCCTACATGCATGCATTCTTGCATGCAGAAGACTTAAATTAGGAAACCAGTTGTATTTAATTTACTTTTCCTAAGTTTACTTTGGAAAATAAATTGAAGTGATCTAAATTAACTTTAGTGAAACACTAGTTAAAGTGAAATTAGGGTTTTTTCTTTACCACTAGTTAAAGTGAAAGTGAAATTAGGGTTTTAGCTTTACCACTAGTTAAAGTGAAAGTGAAATTAGGGTTTTCGCTTTACCTAAAGTTATAAAAGAGAGATCAATTGGTGGAGAGGACACACACACTTGTATTCCGACAGAGAGAGAAATTCAAACAGGGGATTTAGCTAAGAAGATGGAGGAGTGAGAAGCAGGATCACCGAGCTTCATACAACTGGGCCGTACACTCACACAGGAGGGTGTTGAGGTTTAGTTGGGATTTTACCAGTGATTCTGTCGGGTAATGCATTCACCAGGTTTGGGTGAATTTGCAGTGATTGTAACATTCCATATTTTCTCATAATAAAATCTATATTTGATTACTGCATTGATTTTCCCATCTTGGGTTTTTTCGAGGGTTTCCATACCCAAAATAATAGTTTCAATATTGTGATGTGATGTTGTGATTTATTTCTCAGTTTTATATTTCGCTGCATACTGTAAAAGATATTCATGTGTGGTTATCAGTAGTGATGTGCATGCACTGTTTAACCCTAGTTTGAATATTAAAGGAAAATTTACATGGTATCAGAGCTCTAGTGAGATAAAGTTGAGAGATTTGTAGCAACAGTGATAGATCAGGGGTAGATCTATAGGAAGACACAAACCTAGACTTCCAGATCTAGGGTTTGACAGGTACACTTCACTATGGCCGTGTAGTTGAGAGTTGAGGATAGTATCCAGGGTGCTCAGAAATTTCCTAGATGGAAAGAAAGGATCACAAGGATCCTGGATGTTAGTGATGCAGATGATCATATTGAATCCACGAAGGTTGCATCCACATATCCGACAGATTTAGTAGCTTGGAAGAATATTGATTCCAGATCCATGTTGATTATCATGGATGGAGTGAAGGACCATATAGTCCCTCACCTTTCTAGTAAGAAGACCTCAGCAGAGATGTGGACGGCTTTGGAGATTTTGTACCAAAGAAAGAACAAGAGCATGAAGATGGTGTTGCAATAGAGGATGCACAACACCAATATGGCCAAGGGAGAAGGAGTGGTGCCTTATCTCATGAGGCTCACACAGATAAGGGACGAGCTTGGAGTTGTTGGCTCTAAGACAGTGGATGAAGAGCTAGCTCGGATAGCCCTCAATGGCTTCTCTAATCCATGGGACACCTTTGTCAAAGGTGTTATGTCTAGGGATAAGCTCCCTGATTGGCAGAGACTGTGGGATGAATTTGTGCAGGAGGAGACCTGCATGGGTCAAGGATCAGGCTCATCCAGCAGTGCCCCACAGATTTTGGATGAGGAGGCTCTAGCCCTTACAGGAAAGAGTAAGGGGAAGGAAAAGAGGAAGAAGGATGGTAAGGAGAACCTTGATGGTAAGGATGGTAAGTGTTTTATCTGCCACAAGCAGGGACACTTTGCCTCCCAATTCCTAGACATGAAGAAGAAGAGTAACACTTAGATGGTTGTATCTGTAGAGGTGGATGAGTTTAGCGGGAACTTCAATGAGGAGTTATGCTTGATAGCTTGGATGGAAAGCACCATAGGGAGTAGCATATGGTACACTGATAATGGATCATCTAGTCATATGACTTGACATAAGAGATTCTTCAGAGACTTGCAGGAGGATGGAACATGGATCCACATTGAGGTGGGTGATGATGTACGGTATCAGGCACATGGAGTTGGCACTGTTTCATTTCAGAGTGAGTTTGGAAAACCCCTCAGTTTTGTTGATGTGTTGTATATTATAGGATTAACTAAGAACCTTATATCAGTCTCCACTCTCAAGGACATGGGATATCAGGTGAAGTTTCATGACCATAGAGTATATATCAAGCCCAAGGGGTTAGATAGGAGCTTGGATTGGGTGATTGGCAGGAGTAGCGGGAAAGTGTACAGACTACATTTTGAGCCTACAAAGGCTCTAGTTAGTAGCAACAACAACAGTCAAGGTGAGTTGTGGCATAGGATTATGGCACACTTACACCATGGAGCACTGAAGCATCTAAGACAGGCAGTCATTGGAGTTCCTCAGGAATAGGAGGAAAAGCATAACCACTGCAAGGGTTATGCTTTGGGAAAGAAAACCAGGAAGCCTTTCCCACAGATGAGCACAAGTCTAAGGAGCCCTTGTACTTGGTGCATTCTGATGTATGTGGACCTATGAGTGTCCATTCATTCAGTGGTTATAGCTACTGCATGACTTTCATTGATGACTATTCCAGGAAGATGTGGATCTATTTTCTAAAGGCCAAGTCAGAGGTCTTTGAGAGGTTCCGAGATTTCAAGACTCTTGCGGAGAAGCAAACATGGAAGAATATTCAGGTGTTGAGGACAAAAACGGTGGTGAGTACACTTCCAATGATTTCATGGAGTATTGTTTGGCTGAGGGTATCAATAAGGAGCACACCATGCCCCATACCCCACAACAGAATGGAGTTTCAGAGCAGAATAACAGGACGATGGTTGGAGTAGCCAAGGACATGCTATTTGATCATGAATTACCACTATTCCTCTGTCCGAGGCATACATGACTACAATATACATTCAGAACAGGTGTCCCCACACAACTCTGGGGAGGAAGACACCAGAGGAGGTCTTCACAGGCACTAGGCCAGATGTGAGTCACATTCGCATATTCGGCAGTGTCCTTAATTGTCATGTTCATGCTGACAATAGCAAGAAGCTGGATCCTTCTATAGAGAAGGGGCTACTTGTTGGGTACAATGAGATTTCGAAGGCATATAGAGTTTACATTCCAACTCACAAGAGGATTATTGTGAGAAAGGATGTCCAGTTCGATGAGGAAAGGGACTTGAGGAGATATTTGGACTTACCAACAGAGCAGCAGCCAGCACGGGAGTCAGGGTTTAAGTTGGAGGAGCCAAATGTACAGGTACATGTACATGTACAGACACAGAGCACAGGTTCTGGTGGTCAGAGGGAGTCAAGTGGACATGATCCTTCAGTCATTGACTTGAAGGATGAGCTGCAGCAAGAGACAGATATCCAATAGGTGCAACAGGTTGACACTAGGCCAAGGCCTAAGTGGTTTAGGTCCATAGTGTAGGATTCCAGGCAATTAGATCCTCCACATATATCTTTTAGATGGAGTGTACCACTAGAGAGGCTTAGTTACATGGCACTGATGACAGAGTTGATTAAATATGAACCTTCCAGCTTCAGGGAGGCTGCACAACATGATGTGTGGCAGGAGGCTATGGTTGAGGAGTATGACTACATTATGAAAAACTAGGTATGGGAGGTTGTGTCGAGGACACAAGGGAAAAATGTGGTGGGATCCAAATGGATCTACAAGGTGAAGCATGCAGCAGACAAAAGCGTGGAGAAGTACAAGGCACGCTTTGTGTATGAATCCATAGTTATTTTAAAGAATTGTATTTGATGTTGATCTTTAAAAGCTTCATAGTTTCCTTTGAATAGAACTTGGTTTTCTTAGATCTCTAATTTCTGTCTTGTTTTAACAAAAAACTCTTTCCCTACCTTAGTTTTCATTGAAAGAGAAATGTGCATTATCATGTAGCTAGGATTTGCATTTTTTTTGCATTTCCTGTCTACACGTCATGCATCCACTTAACCGCTCAAGATAAAATTAACGCTAGCTTAGGTTTAAAATCATTTATTAACTATGTGTAAGTTAGTGACATGTTCAGGCGTCGTAAAACGTAGCAGCTGTCGTTAATTTGTCTGCACTACAACCCGGGATTCGTGCGGTTCTTCCACGTATCGTCAGTATATCGAACGACCTTTCACGTACCCTTGAGGTATATAGAAAGGTACTTCACGTACTCGATTGTATATAGGAAGGCCCCTTGTGAACAGTTGTGCATTAGACAACACTACTACCGATTTGAGCTCCCCCGTACCTAGCGTATATTGGGACACCCTCTTAGGATTCCTGTGACCAACTGAGTTATCCTTTTGGCATGTCCTGTGAGGTTCCTGACTTTTGATCCACTCCTATTCACACAGTTTGCTTGTGGCTTTTAGACTTGAGTAGTGTTTGATCTTGTGTGGTATTTCAGAGATTCTTAGAGAGTTCATATATGGGAGACTCTCCCGGGACCACCAGTCAAGAGAACCCTTTTCAAGGTATGTCTTTTGTTTCTCCCCCTTGTGGAGCTATTGGTCCTCCTTTCATGGCCACTTTGAACCTTCCTGGATTGAATATAGGATTACCTGTATGGTTGTTCTCCAATCCTATCATACCAAATGCACCCTTTGTGTCGGATCCTGGTCCTTTACCACATGAGCATCAACCTCATGTTAACACTTCTCCTTCTTCATCGAATGTTAAATCAACCTCCCTTTCTTCCTCTTCACCTATTGAAAGCTCTAATGTTAGTAAATGGGTGGGTAAGAAGAAGACCAAAAGGAAGGCTAAGAAGAAGAACACTAAGAATAAGGTCATCTCTCCAACCTATGACCTTCATGTTGGAAGCCCACCAGCCACTGGTCATCATGCTGGGGCTATTGACGTACCTGTTTTTGGCACCCGTAAAGTTAAGTTCCCTTGTATACTTTGCAAGGGTGATCAGCTTCTCAAAGACTGTCTTGGTCTTTCCCTTGTGTTAGAAGTGTGGTATAAACATCCCGTGTCGTCATCCTCTGATCATTAAGCTGATGATTCCCCATCAACCAGTGACTCTTTGGTTCAGAGTCGAAAAGGAAAGGTTAGGTATCCTTTCTTGCTATGTAAGGATATGCACCACACTTACCTTTGTCCTCACATGGATGAAGCTTCAAAGTTATTGGAAGATCTTATTGTTCCTTAGCAACAGCTTCCAACTGGTTATCGTAAGTTGTCCCTTGACATTCCACTAGTTGATCAAGTGGTTGATCCAAGTCCATCCTTAGTAGGTCTCACTCTTCTGTTGAAGAGTGAGGTTAAAGTGGTTGATCCAAGTCCATCCTTGGTTGATCCCACTCTTCCTTTGGAGAGTGAAATTAAAGTGGTCGAGTCGATGTCATCTCCACCTGATCCAACTCTTTCATCAGAGAGTGTTGAGACTGAAGTAGTCCCTTCAATAATGTCTTCGTTGTCTTCTCCCTCTCTTCCACTTGAGAGTGAAAACCATCCTGTTGAAGTTTTCGTAGTTAGTTTTGATTGTTCTATACAAGAGGAAATTTTGTCTCTTTCAACAGAACCCTCTCCAAGTAGTGAGGTTATTTCCTTTGACTGGAGTAACCTAACAGAATATCGTCTTTATTTGAGTGTTCCTTTCCAGATAGCTGTGCGATTTTTTGCTAAGAGTATACTTCACACTATCGTTGACAAAGGGGCTTCTGTTAGTATTCTATCCTCTATTGCTTGGCAAGCCATAGGTTCTCCTCCACTTGTGCTAGCCACTGATAAGATCCTGGATTTTAATTGAATACCTACAACGCCTTTAGGGATCCTTCCTCAGTTGCCTATCACTTTGGAAAGAAAAACTGTCTTTATCGATGTTATGGTAGTCCAAGGACCCTTAGATTTTTATCTGCTCCTTGGGCGTGATTATGTTTATGCCATGAAAGATTTAGTGTCCACACTCTTTCGAGTGGTGTATTTTCCCCATGATGAGAATATTGTGACAGTTGATCAGCTTTCCTTCGTTAAACCTGATTATCATGTGACTCCTAGTCATCAGACTTCCTTGAATGTCCCGCATGTTCGTGTGGCTCTTTCCCCTTCTAGTTAGCTTCTTCCCATCATAGGTAAAATGGGGGGCATGGCTCCAGCCTCTGGAATTCATACTGGAGTTAAGTTGCTAGCTTATTATGTAAGGAAGCAACCCACCAACCTCTGGACATCATGTTGGCTTAGAACTATTTGTGAGCATAGTTCCCATTCTGTGTCAAGCTCGTTAAAAAATGAAACGAATGTCCATGAGCATAGTTCCCATTCTATGTCAAGATCGTTAAAAAATGAAACGGATGTCCTCAAGCATAGTTACTTTCTGTTTCAAGATTGTGTAAAAATGAAATAGGTCACCTTGAGCAGTGTTTATTCTTGGTTTCAAGCTCGTTAAAAAATAAAACTGACCTTGAACAGAGTTGCTTTTTCGTGTCAAGCTTGTTAAAAAATGAAACGGATTCTTCCATTGTGTCAAGACTCAATGAAGCTTGGGGGGCATGTACCCTATCTCTTTATTAGTGTTAAGCTACTTGACATCTATACTGGGGGAAAGTACCAACCACTGGACATCTTGTTGGGAAATCACCCGTCAATGGGAGTCATTTTGAGCATACTTTCTTTAGTTTCAAGCTCGCTAAACCATGAAACGACCCCTTTTGAGCATAGTTCATTTTCTATTTCAAGCTCGTTAAAAAATGAAGTAGGTTTCGTTAAGCATAGTTTACCTTTTGGTTTCAAGCTTGCATAAAAATGAAACCATGTTTTTTAGCATACTTTATTTCAGTTTCAAGCTCGTTAAACCATGAAACGATCCTTTGAGCATAGTTCTTTTCTGTTCCAAGCTCATTAAAAAATGAAGCAGATACCCAGAGCATTCTTTCAACTAATCTTCGAGCTCGTTAAAAACAATAAGATGGTGTTGAGCTTACTTTTCATTTTTTGTGCTCTGGTTAAAACATGAAAACTGGTTTGAGCTTACTTTATCGCTTTTTCGTGCTCTGGTTCAAACATGAAAAAGGTTCTGAGTGCCTTTTATACCTTAGGCGTGCTCGTTAAAAACTCAGTGAAGAGGTATCGAGTATAGTTTTACTGTTTTTCAGACTCGTTAAAATTGGATTATGAAAAAATACCTCGTTCTGGAGTTATATTTAAGCTCTTTTCAGTCTCCTTAAAACAAAAAAAGATTGCAAAGCAAACTTTTTACGTTCACGCTTGTAAAAGAATTAGAACGGTCGACTAGTCGAGGGTAGGTTATCTCTTTTTCAGACTGGCTATCCTTATTTACGAAAAAGGACCTTTTGGAGTCTTCTTAGTCATTTCAGACTCTCTAAACATGAAACGACAAATGAGTTTGCTTTCATTGGACTCGTAAAATCAAACGATGAAGTACCCTCTTTTGGGAATGAATCCATCCTTTCTCAGGTTCGTAAAACATATGAGATTGGACTCATCTGAAGGACGAGCTATATCAAGCGTTTGTTACCCTTTTCCAGCTCGTTAAAAAGCAAAGAGGTACTCATCAATCATGATGGGGAAATTAAGGAAAGAGTTTGTATTTTGTTATGGCAGTATATAGTCACTCTTGAACATGGCACTCATTTGCATATGCATTTCAGTACTTGGGTAATCCCTTTTTCATCGAGTCCTATTAATTCCTAGAGTCTTCTTACTCCTTTGAGTTGTCCAAGAATACTCTCACCATCAGTTGCATTGGGGGATTGGTATCATTCTCATGTCAATACTACCAAGTCATGCCATGCCCATGTTCAAGAGAAGTTTGGTCATATTTTCATTGTTGCAGTCAGTTTACCTTCTATCATGTTGGTCATCCCTGAGTCAATCTTGTACATCACTTTGCTGTCCGGTTTGATCGAAAACATCTTTGATTGTGTTTTGTGTCGATGATGGGGGATTCATCATGGCCCTCATTCGACGGGTCTATTCCTATCGACTTCAACTCCTTATCCAGGGATTAGACCTAGAAACCTAGATAGTACCTTGGGCTTGCATGCCTCAATGGCAGGTTACCTCGCTTTTAACATGAGTTTACATCATTGGCTCTTGATTGAAAGATCTCATCAAGTGTTCGACTCCAAGTCCTTTATTCACATTCGATGGTATGTACTGTGATACCTTGGGAATCATTGACATAAATGGTGATTTCCCTCGCACTTGTTAATAGTTTACATCATTGACTGGTAATCAAGTGGTTTCTACCATGTACGATGTCAAGACATTGTAATCACATGGTTAGATTCGTATCATTGCGGGTTCGACTTGAAGACCTGTTGAGGCCTGGAAATTCGCAGGCGGCAACAGTAAGGGATTCTCCCCAATCAGCGTTCCCAACTAGCCCGCCGACTGTTTGGTATAGGGAATCCGTCTGGTTTGCGGTCCGGCTACCGTAGGTCAAAGTAACAAACAAAGGCTTTACCGGTTGCGGCCCGGCCCACCGAGTTTTTGTATTTTGACTGAAAGGAAATGATGTGCACGTGCCTAATTAAATGCAGGCTGGTTTAAATGCAGGGGGCTGTCACAAAGTGCTGCGCAGGTTCTTACCTCTCGTCTTATGCTCACAAGCAAACAAACCAGATACGAACAGAAACGACTAGCTATCTAAACTATCCCTAGGGAGCGAGGCTATCATCTTAAATGAGCAATAAAGGATCACATACTGTAAGAAATCTACAGATAGCTGATACTTTTCCCAAAGCACATGAAAACTACAAATATTCGAATAACTAGTTAACCGATCATTCTATAACAGCAATTATTGCTCATAGTGCAAATGTATCCCAGAAAAGACTACAGAATAATTAACAAGAACTTAGGTTCGAAACATCAAATATCCTCACAGTGCATGAAATACAGCTGAACACGAAATAGTTCTTCTTCAGCATTATTCATTGAATAGCATTGGTACATTTCACTTCTTTACTCTTTCCAGCAGACAAAATTGCAGTTCACTTCGAAAAACGAAATAGTTCCTCTTCCGAGTCAACAGTTACAAAATTTTCTAAGGGAAAAATCCCTCCTTTCATCGGGCTTCCCATTATTTAAACAACAACTGATGTCCCCTGGGTTCCCTCAGCGCGTGACCTTTCAGCGCTCTGGGCGATTCAGTTTCT
>LPNX010372867.1:111062-173945 GCA_001517045.1 Pseudotsuga menziesii | reverse complement strand
GTAGATGATGACTCTAAGTCTGAGCATGAGGACTCAGATAATTATGATATATGATTAGAATCATTAGATTGTAGATTCTAGAGTCTAGACTGTAGTAATATGCTTATATTTTGACTTTAGAGGCCATTTATAACCTCTTTGTTGATGTACTTTTCTTTAGTTATGTGTTTGCAATCGATGTTTTTTTGGTTTTATATGCTCTTACTTGCTATATACTTGAGAAACTTGACATATTTGTTTATAATGGTTTGAATTCACATGGATGCACATGGATATATATGTATTTTTTGAAAATATGAATGTTTTATGTATGTTTGCTCAACCGGTTTTTTGATCCGGTTTGTTTCCTGGTTTTTGTCCGGTTCCGGTCTGGTTCCGGTTCCCAGGGTCGGCTGGTTCGACCACCGGTTCGGTTCTGATAACATTGGTTCTGCATCAGATGATATATTCAATAGAACTTGGGTGATTTTACACTGGTAGGTAATGTAGGAAATTGTTCCTGTTTCTATGTTTGATAGAAGGTTTCTGCAAAATATTTAAGAATATATATTGAAAATAAATGATTGACATGAATTGATAAGATGAGACGATTACAATAAGTCTCGTGATAGTGTACTTATACACATTGATTGGTCACAAGGTAAGAGGTGTGTTCATTGACTTTTCATTTAGCATAATTAACGTTATTATTTATTGGTATTACTATTTTGATATTTATATTGATGTTAATTACGTTGCGACCTCCTTAAGGAATGTTTTGTCCTCAAAGCATAAAAAAGTGGATTTTCTCTAGCTGAACATGTTTCTTTGGAGACATCATCCTTATCTTTGTCTAGTTTTAGTAGTTTGGCTTGGCCTTTCATTTGAGTGTTGGCAAGGTTTCTTTGTAATATTTGTATTATACCCTGAAGTCATTGACCTAGTTGTTTATTGTAAAACATTGATGCTTCTTGGGTACATACTTGACTTGCTTCCATTGTTGTATGTTTGTATGTGTTCCATGCACTTTTTCTTTAGTTGTAATCCACAGTGAACCCATTAGCAACATAAATTTATAATGTTGACTTTGCTAGTTAAACTCCATGAAATGTTCTTCAAGGTTGGTGGAATATGTTCCCATCTTCATCAATCACTCTGAACCTGGCACCATATCCATTTCATCTAGTAGTAGAGCGTAGAATCACAGTTGTAGCTCGAATTCTTGGATTTGAACTAAGACTTTATGACATGTACCTACTCCTTTGACTTTTTGTCCATTAACAACCATAACTATGAGGTCCTTGGTGGGGTACACTAGAAGCTTTAGTTGTATAGTGATATTGACGTCTATACAAATATGAGTACCTAAACTGTTGGGAGCGGGGTGCGGATTTGGAGTGAAAATAAATTTTTCAAAAGCTCTTGTTTCGGAAGCATTTCGAGAGTGTTTTTTTATGTAGTATATATTTTAATAGATATTGATGGATTTATATCTAAAAAACATGTAGGATGTTGAATTAGCTATAGAAAACATGGATTAAACCATAGAACATCGATCATCTTTTAGTTATAACTTATAACGTTGTCATCAAATCATTGACCTACCATACGGGCTTTTAGTATAGGAGAGGTAGGTAGTGCCCCGAGAGCGTTTTGGGAGCAAGCTTCCAAAGGGAGTGAGCTTCAAGCGATGTAGCGAAGGTGGGGGAGGCGGCTCTCCCACACAACAAAGATGAGTACTACTAGAATCTACAAGTATCAATATGCTTCGATTTTTATGATTCCTTTAAGCTTCAAGATTTTGGGTTGCAATTCCTTGGTAATGGTTGCAAGTGGAAATGTAGGCTTTCTTTCCCTTTTCGTTGGAACTTGGATCTTGTCAACCTTATGGAGATATGGCGGAATGTATTTTGCAATTGGTTGTTGTATTTGGTCTTTTGGAGTAATTGTTTCTTTTCGATGCACATCTTCATTTTTATTTTGTTGGAGGCATGAGATTGAAGCTAATGATATTTTTGGCAGTGCTTCATTTTCTTTAGGTGGTATTTTGATCTTAAATTTATTAGGTTCACTTGTTCTACCCTGACCTCTTTCATCATTTTTTTAATAACCTGTTGGAATAAATGAAACCGTCCAAGTACTTCCCAATGATATATGGATGGTAAACGGGGTAAACCGTCAGCCCTGATTATGGAGCCTAACTTTGAGGGGATCAACAGAGTCGAACCTGTGACCTCCCCTACTGTGGGGGGAGAGATCTCACATCTGGCTCAAGACCAATTGAGCTATCCCCTGGGGCTGACTCCCTTCATGATTTATGGCTGATCAGTTCGAGTTTACTGGATGATTTTTGTAAGCAATTTGGTGGATGTTCCATCCAATAAGATTGATGTAGAGATTAATTGTAAGGTCAGCTGCCCAAGTATGCTGAATTAACCCACGAAATTGGCCAAGCGTTGGCTTTGATACCAATGTAGGAAACAGTTATTGTTTCTACAGTTGACAGAAGAATTCTGGAAAATATACAAGACTATATATTGAAAATAGATGATTGATATGAATTCACAAGGTGAGATGACTCCAGTGAGCCTTGTGATGGTGTACTTATATGCATTGACTGGACGTGAGGTAAGAGGTGTGTCCTTTGACTTTTCATGTAGCATAATTTTTTTTTTTTTGTATTTAGTGGAATCGGCAACTAGCCGGTTTCGTACTCGCGTGACACGGGGTCGATTCCGACCGCTACCACTATAACCTCCAGGAGAGTACGCTGACCCCCACAACGCACCCTCAAGGCTGCAACGAGGTTTGAACCTGTGACATGCTTAACAGCCCGTACACCTTAACAATTGCACGGTTGCCAACTGGTCTACACCTCGGGGGACTTTTTTCATGTAGCATAATTAATATTATTATTTATTGTTATTTTTTTATATATTTATATTTATGTTTGTTACAGACAACGGGCATGATCATATAGGATTCTTGTTGCATTGCACAAATACTAACTGTGAGATACTATCTGAACATGCCACTTACAATGCAATCTTTATAGTTGATTTTGTACTATTTACTTTATACCAGTGTTCCATGACGTTTCTGGGATGTGGGGATGCTGCAGCGGGGAAACACATCTCGGGGCATGTGGATCACAGGAGCTGTACAAAATCATAAAAAATATAAATATGAATATATGAAAAACTTTAATGATACATTTAAGTTAAAATGGGCATGACATTTCTGAAATTTTTAAATTTTTTTGAACTTTTCCAAAGCCCAATGGGTAATTTTCAGCGTGAGCACCTACGTATGCCCATTTTTTAGGGGGAGCATCCTTCTGTCTTGGAAAAATGGGAACGTTCCCTTTTTTGGTTGGAACATTACCCTTTGTGTTTCTCTGCATTTCCCTGAAAAGGGAGCATGTGGAAACATTTCCCTGTCTCCGGAGTGCCCCCCCTGCCTTACGAAGCACATACCCATGTAACACTGCTTTATACCCATATTCTTCAAACTACTTTAGTATTTTTAAAGTTTATAATGTTACTTTGCAGACATATGTCAAAATGTGTTGTTTAATTTGCATTTAGTGTACTATGTATATCTGTCTGCCAAACCCATTGACTGCTTTGGTCATTTTATGGGCTTCAATTAATTTTTCCATTTTGCAATTTTCTGGTTTCAGACCTAACAAACTACAGTTTATGTTTTGTTTTTGAGGATAGGCTTGCATCTAAATCTGCTCTTGTTTGCTACCATTGTTGTGACCAATAAAGGCATGGTAGTATTATGCTAGGAACTGTATTTAAAATAAGTTAATAACTATGTTGTGTATGTTCAAGAGCTTCATATGTAACATGTTAGTGGTTGTGTTTACCATCCTATTTCAGAGTAGAACTTACAATACAACCTTTTTAAAACAATTTCTTTTAAGTTGTCTTTTCAGACTACATTATGTTGGTTGAATAAATTCGACTAGCATCTTCATCAACCAGTCTCTGCCATAAATTTGCTATTATTCATGTCGTGGAAACAGTATACCAAGAGACCATGTTTGAGATAGCTAAAGTTTTATTCATATATGCAAAGCATATTTATGCAACAATTTGGAGATAAAGAAATCTAAGTCGGTGTGATCATCGATATTCCAATTTGTGATCTTGTTGGAAATCCATGGATAAATTGGGATGCCTAAAGTAGATTTGCTTATCTGAAAGATTATTATTATTATTAAGTGCTAGTTTATAGTCTTAAGTTACCACCCATGGATTATTTTTCTAATAGGTGTCACTGTCTATGCATGTGTGATGCTGTTGCTTCCGTGGGAGCACTATGACAATATTTTCTTTTTCATCATTTCAGAATCAACATCCTGAGTTGGCTTTCATTCTCAGTACCATAATAAATGTTTTGCTTATTAATGAGGATGCCGCTTTCATGAAAGCACTATGACCATATCATCAGTTTAAGATATCACAATAAATGTCCCTTGGGTTATTAGTGTATGCAGTAATTGTTTCTTTTCCTTTCAATTATCTGTATGGATTTCCTTTCTTCATGTTTTCTTTTGGTTGACAGGAGTTTGTTAAAGGGATTCTAATATTTCCCTCTAACAGAGTAATCATTGATATGCTAATAAATACTGGTTTCCTTATCTTTGTTAGTTTTGACTCTCTTGTGTCTTCCAGCAAGTAGTTTTACACTTAATGTCTCTCATTTATGTGATGTTGCACATCAATTTATTGTAATGTGTTTTCCCTAGTTGTCTTCTCTTATGGTATTCTAGGAGTTTATCAATTGCTTTTCCTATCTTGTGGTAAAGCTTTTCCTTCTGGTTCTTTGTACATTGTTACCTTAAGATGAATCAATAATTCCATTTCAATTAATAGTACTTTCCTTTTTTGCTCGTTAATTTTTTGTGGATGTCATATGACGATATTTCTGAGAAGTCTTTCATTAGTATTTCATCTTTGCAGGTCTCCACAAGGTGCGTGGATGTCCAAGAAACTGGAAGGAAATGGAATGATCATGTTAATCATAGAATTCACAACCATAAGATGCCCAATGCTATGTCCAAGAGGATGCATGAACAGCATGGGGCCTATCATGATGTGGCTAAATTGGAGAAAGGTGTTCCCAATGGTTGTCTTTCTGAGGAGGAACTGAGAAGGGGTTACAACAACATTGAATGTTGGGCGTATCATAAAGAATTAACACAAGAGAGGGATTCAAGTAAACGCTTGAAGGAGTTTATAAGCTTCAAAGATGACCCAATTAATACAGAGAAGTTGGCAAATCAAGAGCAGATTAATTGTAAAGTGACAGAGATAGCACCGGCAATGGAGAGACGGCATATAAAACAGGAGAATTGGGATATTAATTTCCATAAGGCAGTTCCAAATGATCTTGTAAACGCTACTGACAATAAGGAGGTCAGTATAGACCAAAGCTTAAATCGTCAACATCTTGAGGCAGTTGCAAAACTGGAAAAACGTAGGGAGCGTTTTAAACAGCCAATACTTGTTGAAAAGCCGGTCAACAAGACGGCACAATATGAGACAACAATACAAAAAGAAACAACTGAAGTTAAACAGGAAAGACCTGTTCGAAAAAGAAAGTGGAGTGGCAGTTAGAATAGTTGTCTTGCGGCTTGTTGAGCACAGAATAGTTAAATTTTTGGTGCTAACTACACATGCTATGTTTCTGTTTCCCTATGGAGGTCTTTCAAACAGGGCCAAGTCCAGATTAGCCAGATAACTTATTGAATTTTATGGATCTAGACTAGAAACTACTGCTCATATTGTGGGTTTCTTAGTCAATTCATGATGGGAAACTGGTGTTTACTCCTACAGATGCAAGGTATTTCTTGTGATTTTTCTTTCAACAAGCATGGAATTGTCTCAAGCCAGTTCAGGGTTACATGGTTGTAATATGCCAGTTGATGCTTTCAAAACTGCGTGCTTGAGGCTCAATTATACGGGTGTATGCCTGTTATGCCTATCAAGTTTCCTGAAACTTAGAACATGTCATTCTGTTCATTGGGGTTGAATAGCTTTCATTTTACAGTCAATTGTCAAGGTTTAATATTGACGTTTCCCACAGTGCATATGTGAAAATGCTTGGATGGCTCATGTGTTTGCCTGCATGTAAGGTTCAGTGGGAACCACAGTACCTAGGTATTTGCAGTGTAATAATGACTGCTACAGTCCAGAGGTACTTGCAAATACGGCAATCTTTACATGCTAATGATTACTGTATATTGGAACACGCTGTCAGTACAGATAAGCCAGAGATCTCATCTAAGGCGTAGATCAAGTGCACCAGTCATTATGTCATGAACTCTTATGTTAGCTTTGATTTCTAAATTTATTCATGACAGAGCTGATGACGAGTTAACAAGTCATTTTGCATTATTTAGAAATATGGATACTCGAAATTCTGCATTCTTTCAATAAAAGGCCTCTCTGTATTTGATCTCTGCATGGCATGGGAGTGTAGATGCCATAGCAAATATCAGACTTCATAACATACCTTTTATACACTGAGATTCTCACCTGATGCTCTACTTGATCCCTAAAATATAAAGTTTAATATTTATTCAATTTCATAAGGCAAGATCTGAATTCTGCTGTGCTTTGCAACTACTGGTTCAGTATAAGATTTTTCTTTTTAATTTTCTTCCACATTAAATTTTGACCTATTAAGAGGTTGAAATCTCTTTTGATACACGCCTTTAAGTTTGAGAAGTTGCTCTTTCGGGGTTCCATGATGATGTACACTGTATTTTGTAACTCTCACATGGTAATGTTGCGGAGCCTTTTTCCTATACTGGAACAAAACATCATATTAGATACATTAGAAACAATGGGCATGCTGGGCAACCATTATTTTCCACTTTTCTAATGGGACAATTTTGATATTTTCTATTCTCATTTTTTAGATGCTATTGAGCAAACGCTAATGTGTTCTATGTTATCTCACATTGAAAATATTTTCTTTTTGATGTGGTTGTGTGAGCTTATAAATGGCACTCGAAAACTATGTTTAAGATTTGGACAACAGTGTATCGGGTTTATAAGAGAAGGCGATCATTATGATTTGGGCAGGTGTGTATCAGATTTATAAGAAAAGGGGATCATGAAATGATGTCTCTGAAATGGTCAAATTGCACTTATTAAATTGTCACATGTAGTGTCTAGTGGCTTGTGACGATGATGGGAAAGCTTTGATCATGTTAAGTACTTTTTTGTAATTGCAAGTTGCAAAATACCTATGTTTCTATCATTCTGTAGTATGTTTCAACCATTCTGTAGAAAATAACATTTGCCTTCATAAAAACTTAGATTTTTTATTTTATTTCACTTGTGAATGTCTACCAAGGTTCTTGCTCTCCATAATTCCATCTTTTATGTAGAATTGTTATTGCATGCTGAGATTATAACGATGTTATTTAGAGTTGGGGATTGGGAGAAGAATTTTAGAGGAGACAGATGAGATGTTATAAATGTAAAAGGCTTATCCAACTATTGTAGAGACATTGGGAGAGAGCTTTCAAATTCCAAGGATCGATGTTGGGAATAACACCCCATAAAACAACATTGACAATTGTAAAATACATTCACATATTTAAAAAGAGAAGCAAATAAGTAAAAATATACACATTTTGATGTGATTAGATAGTGTTGAAACATGAAATTAGATGAATGAATAACTTTCACTTGGAATTGGAAGTAAAATGGAAACACAATGTTGGCTTGATACAATCATGATATTTGATATGATAACAATAATACATTGTACACTGTACAGTGTACACACATTTTAGGGCTTCATAACTAGTCTTAATCAATATGCTCTAGATACTTTGCCTCAAAAGCATCAAATTGCATTGATGCCACCCTTATTGCTAGGGTCATTATCATAAGGTCATTAAAGATGTTTAAAGGCACCTAAACCAAGCTTTGTTGCAGCTCTACACCCACATTCTCATCAATTTGTGTAGTGTCATCCAGATCTACACCATGTTACCTCTTGAACTTGCAGCTTACGTCGGCTCTTCTCCAACATAGGGGGGCATCCCTAAAGTATGATTGGTAAGAATATGACCATGAGAATCAAGGTAATGTGAAGAGATGGCTTAGCAAAACATTGATTTTGTATTATAGTGAAAATAATGGGGTGATGGAGGATCGATACTAGTGCATATCCAATATTAGGCACAATGGAGTCAAAAGATCAAAAGGTAAGGAGAGCAAGTTTATGAATGGTTAAGACAAGCAAAGCTGTTACACATGCCAAAATAGCATAAACTTGTTAATAGATGATGTAGAAATGAACTTGGAGAGCCCTAAAGGTGCCACTCTCAAATGCTACTATGAGGGTGTGTTTTACATGAAGTGTTAACCTAACAACTCTTAAAACATGATAAATGTAAGATAACACAACATAAATAAGACATCAAAGGAGATTATAAGGGGAAAAGGCCTCTCATTAAACCCTTCCAACATGGTAGATATACCCTCTTGCTTCGCTTCACAAGCATTTTTTTGCACATAATCTCTAGCATACATAAACAACAATTAGAAACAATAACATGAACTTCACATGAAATAGAAGAATTCTTATACCTCCATTATATCCTCCAAAAGATATGTTATAATGCTTCAAGATAAGAGCAATCCTCACAAATCCAGTCATGAAAAATCAAAGAGGGAGGCTATACTCTTAATATAGAGTCTAATTCAACTTACTTTTCAATAAATTAATGATTTCCTCTTCGAGCTCCACATTTTGCTCAATGATTTTTCTAACAATAGCATGAGTGCTTAGATCCATTTTTTTTACATCTAACTAACTTTGTGAGAATGTCTCAATAATTAATAAACGATGACATTAGTTAGTAACCACCTCCTAAGATAGTTTAAGTTATTTCAATGTGTCATGTGATCCAACTACCTCCTCAAAGCAGGGTGCTCCTCGTGGACATATACATATGCGTGGAATCCTTGGTCAAAAGCTACAGCAGTTTAAATGAAAATGTTGAAGCCCTCGCCTTATGACTGTATGTCACATTTAATGACCAAATGATCCATGCTGTGATCATTTGTTGATTTGTTTCAAAGAAACGAACAAGCAAGGTCCATGATAAAAGTCTTTTACGTAGATTGCAAACCAAGCAAGGTTGACTCAGTCAAACCCTCATTCAAAATAACATTTATTTTAGTGCAAAGTCGGCTCAGTCAAAGTTTTAAATGAAATAAAAATAAAAATATATATATTTACAAGTCGGCCCAGTAAAATATATATGAAAAATCTATATAAATAGGATAGAAAACGTCCTCATTTTGGCATCAATTTTCAGTGGAGCTCTAAGATTTTTCGACTGAGGAATTTCGGATGGTTGACCGAGGCTCGGATGTGGCAGCAGTAAAAGGAGCAATACCCAAATTTTTGCAGCAGAGAAGCTTTGTCTTGCTACCACTCTTTCGCCTCTCGGTGGTGACTGTTTGCAGCAGTCTTTTCTCCCTTTTTGGAGCAGCAGTCAATGTTGGATTTTGTTCTTATCACCAGCATATGCTCAGTATGTCTCGGTGGTAGCAATGAGAAGACCCAAAGCTTGCAGCATCCGAATATTTGAAGTTTCTTCTATTTAACAGTCACAAGAGCATGCGTAGACCCATACTTTTTCTTTTTACACAGTCCCAAATGTTTGAGGGTTTGCACCAGCATACAGTTTAAGATATGGAGGCTATCAGTGGTGAATTGTAGCAGCAACATAGAAGAAGGAACAGTCCCAAAAGTCGCTGTAGTAAGGTTCGGTGGATCAGTGGTTGAAGACTTTGTTTTTATCCCCTTTTTGAGGTTTTAACCAAGGCTACAATACGACTGTTGTTGGAGGCTAATCCACAGCTCTTGCATGGTCCCAATTCTAGGATGAAGGAAGCAAACCTTTTCTTTTGGTTGTGAAGTCCACAAGGTTATCTCAGCATTATACAAAGTCCTAGTTGGTCGATGTTGATGAATGCATGATGATGACAGACCTGATCAAGAATTATGATTAACACATATGCATGAGCAGATTGACTAAGATAAATGTATGTTTGACAGTCAAATGTGTAATGGCATCTTTACAGTAACATAAGCAGTGAAATATATACAATGCACACTATTATGCATTCCCTATGATGATGAAGATGGACTCCTACCAACTATGATGTTAATGATGCATTCTCTTTTATGATGTACTGTATGAATGTGATTTGATAAGCACATATACAGCCGTAGTTCTATGTGAAACTCTTAGTCCATTCTCTTTTTTATTGAAGTCCTGTGGAGCACATATATACATATAGTAAAGTATGAACAGTGATGATCATGATTAGGTAAGCATAGTACACAACAGTATATATATTGGTGTATGAGTGGAGAAAGTACATTTTACAGTAGTATATTTGTATGTACAAGAAGTGTGAAGTTGTATGATGTTAATGCATGCTATGTTGATGATGCAAAACCTACGAGGTTGATGCATACTGCATGATACTACTGTACAGTCGGCTGTGTGAGAAGTACATATACAGTAATGAAACATACAGTGGAAAATATACAGTTTGTGCAGTAAACAGTGACAGGTATACCTTATGATATACATGGTTGTGGTCCTCCACAGACATTGAATGAACAAGTAAGGTATGAAGATGATATATACAGAACTAGATGTTGTGTACCTTATGAGGATTTGTGCACTCTATGATGAATGCGTATGCTATGATGAAACAGTCCTAGGTTGAGACTAGTTTTTAAACACTAAGATTGATGATGTTATCTACAGTCCTACATACACAGTCAAGTGATATGTGTCACCTTGACAATATTGAGAGTGATGAATAAGAATGCAAATTGACCTTGACAGTGATTGACTTAACAGATACCTTGATGACAGTGATGATGCCCTATCTATCTATGATGCAAACCCTAGCCATTAAATGATGATGTAATAACACATACATCTACAGTGATATAGTGATGATGTTATGATTATGAAGTTATGATGACAGTCTGCTATAGTTTGCATAGGTGAAGTTTGATCAAGGTAAACCCTACACATGTATATATATATATATGGATGATGGCATTGTTTTGATGCTTATCTATTGATGATGATGATGAACTGTTGATGAAGATGATGCACAAGAGTAGACTAGATGATGGGTAGATCTTTGTGATTGATGATCAGTGATAGCAGCTGTTGGATTACTTGACTGATAGAGCAGTAGTGATCTAAAAATGATAACAGTAGTTGATGACTTGTGATAGCAGCGACATTGACTTTGATTTGACAATGACATCCATGACACGACGAAGATTGCTTTGACTTAATAGTGATTTGTGACAGCTGATTGACAAAATGATGATTAAGGCAGCAAAAATATAGTACTGATGACATGAATGAAGATGTGCTCAGAAGATTATGAAGTCAGGGATAGTATGATGATAAATTGCTGATATTCTTTCTGACAGAATGCTCTTGGACAGAATGAAGAGTTAATGTGACTGTATGAAGATGTGCTAATGAATGCTCCTTGAAGAGGTGCCGAAGTGGACTAGAGACAAGTACTGGTATGATATGACAATGACACGTATGAAAGTGTGTTGAGATAGTGAGCTTTAACTGTAAATGCAAGCTTGTCTTGCATATGAAGTTAGGATACCTCAAACCCTTCTTAGCAGGATCTAAGAAAACCAGGGAGGGTCCTGGATGCAAAGTAGGTGCTGATTTTACCTCACGGTTGTAGTCGGTCCAAAACTAATACAAAAAGATTACAAAATTATATGGTGTTGTGTTCTTTTGTGTTATGGTTCTTGATGATTCAAATGCTTATGATATGTGAATGATGAAGTGAAAGATGTTTATGAAATGATTATGCAAATGGTAGAATAGTGCATTGATAAATTAGTTGTTGATTGTTAAAAGTGAAAAAGTAATAAAGACTACACACACAGATTCACCCCCCCTCTCTGTGTGCTTGGTGTGTCTAACAAATGGGTCAACATTCTTCCTAGGATTCTCTAAACTCCAATGTGTGGCCACACAACTCCTACATAGGTTGGATGCCCCCCTTGTTCAAAGGAATGAAGCAAGTCAAACCTCATAATGTGGAATGTGTGACCTTCGCCAATCATGTGTGCAAACATATTTTCCCAAATGGCAATCTAAGAGTTATTAATATAACTAACATTTTCCAAATCCATTAATCATGGTGTATGCAATTGCAAAGAATTCTTCTTGTTGCTTGGCATTCTTTCCAATGTATAATAAACTTCATCTTCAAGAGATCATTCCACTAATGATGTTTGTTGTAATCTAGGGGATTGCATCCATTAGTTACCGACAATAAAATAAAATAGACATGCATGCATAAAGAGGCAAGAATAAATATGATACCAATAATCTGTTGTCATCAATGTAAGGACCAATTTACATTATAAGCCGATCGCCTTTTTATACATATGAATCGACATAGATAATCATTTTTAGCACATGTCGGTTGACCTTCCATGCTAGACGACCACTCTACTGTCAGTCAATTGGTGGTCCTAATCAATTAGATTTCCCCCACCCTCAAACTCTTATTTGTTTTGAAGAAGGGAAATGTTATAACAAATCTTTACAAAAAAGATACAATTTTTCAAAACTTATATTACAATTGCTATGGCTGATCCATTTCTATGCTTTAAGTTAGTACTAGCTCTTGATTAATAGATGTTCTTAGTTGAAAGAAGTTCTCGACGGGTCTTGGAGGTGGTGTTGGTCGTGGTGGTGGATTTGGATGAGCAACTTGGAAGTTGACTATTGTTTTATAGATATGCAACAATGACACTTGTAGATTGTTCTACGTCTCTTGCCATTCTTCAATAGTTTGTTCAGTAGAAACACTGGTACTTTTGAGGTCAATAAGGATACTAATTGGATTTGCAAGAGGAACTTGTTCCTAGGCATGGAAGTTGGCACTAACTTTGTCTTTTGTTTGTTGTACCCATCTATCTAGGAAATAGATGTGTTGGAGCATTTTTTCGACTTCATTGTGCGTCATCTTTCCCTCCTGCAACCACATTGCTTCTTCTTATTGTAATTTTGCTTGTTGTTGTCGCTCTTTCTTGAATAACTAGTTGAGAGCTTCCCATTCTTTGTTTTCTGTTGTCCTTTGTTGTTGAGCAGTCAAATTTGCCACTACCATTTGATTGGCCTTGAGTTTGTTGCAGACATTGGCAAAGTGTGATGGCCAACTATTAAAAATTGCATTGGTTGTTGTTGCAAGTGCTTATGTCTATATGATTTGTCCTTTGGGGTGGTTTAGTCTATGATATTGCATTAGTTGTTGTTACACATGCATATGTCTATACGAGTTGTCCTTTGAGGCAATTTTGTCTATCATATTCCTCAACTACAAGGGCTCTGATTTGTTCATTAGAGGTCTTTTGGCATCTCATGAGGAGATAATTTTGGCTTATAACTTCTGATACTAAGTTCTAGAGACAGTGGATAGGATTCTTGCATTCAGGTTGCAACACGACTCCCATCACATCTTTTTCTTTTGTTTTGCATTCTACCTGTTACTGGATGAACTAGCAGGGCTAGTCATTGGCAAGCATATGAAGGAGTAAGTGACTGCTGTCACCTTAGTCACTTCCCCAAACTACTCTGGAAGTCGAAACCTCATAGGGGAGAGCCCTAATGCAAATATGTAAGAACACTAAACACCAGATAATGTCTTCTTTGAAGAGGGTTAGTGACTAGTGCCTTATTGGAGTCAATCCAAGGAATGAAGAAAATATACTATGTGTGTGAGAATATGAATCGTGTAAGTGCAGTTAGTACATCCAATTCAGTAGTGCATTCATTAGGATAAGTAGGTAACCAATTTATGCATATATCATGTAACAAATGTAAACAACTGTATAGTGTCATTCATCCATGTATGACCAATTTCAAGTATAGTATCCCAAAGTACATTAGTATTAGCATAGGTGGAGACAACAATACTCATTCACCACCCAAGCATATGTTCATATATGGATGTTAGCAAATCAAACACACCCACTAATTCATTTATGCAGTAGTGTGTATTACGAACATAGGCTAATTATGAAGTCTAATCATTCAAGAAAAGAGAAGCATTTACATATGAGACAAGGTTTTTAGAGTGTTCATTTACTATCCATAGAACAATTGCAATTTTATATAACAATATTTGAAGTTCAAATTATGATCATATCCAAGCAATGTTAGTGTGTACAGTCTGATATTTATGCCTGCAAATAGGGCTAGTATCAGTCCTTCATTTAATAACCACACCAATATATATTTCATACAACTATGTTCACCAACAATCTTTGTTACTTGGTCAATATGTACTGAAGGCGAGTCTCTCTCTTTGTATCTTAGTGGGGGAAGCACTGCTGATCTTATGTCACATGCTACGAGGCTTGGGATCTGACTTTCTCTTCTTTAATGAATTCATGGTACTACTGCTATGGAGAAGCATTTTTGGTAACTATCTTTTGGTGTAGCTTTTGTTGTTTAACAGTCTTGAGCTTTTGATTCTTAGTTCTCCATTTTCTAGTCATATAATTGGGTATTTGAGTTTTGAGTCTTTATTGTTAGATAAAGGTGTTCCAATATGTAGTTCTCCTCCATCGTTAGGGTTGACTATGTCTTAGTCTCCTTCAATAACTTGATATAACTTCCTTATGTTGGCTTCTTCATTGCCTAGTTTTTCCCATGGTTTCCCCTCATTGGGGTCAAGGGGTATTATAATCCTTTTCCTTTGACCTTTAAGCTTTATCCTCTCTTTTTCCAATGAGATGAGCACTTTTATCTTCCTTCCCCATGGTCGACCTACGAATGCTATATATGGTGCCATTTCATTGACTAAGTTAATGACCTCATATTCGACTGTTGTCAATAATCCCATAATGCTTGTGTGCGCTTCTTTCAATACTCCATTTGGTTTGATTAAGCCTCAGTCTACTAGCTTGAGCTAATTTCGAGATCTCATCATGTAATATCGGTGCATATTTACCCAAGTTGATCGAGGTAGTATGCTTACTTGTGACCTGAAGTCGACTACGACATAAATAACCTAATAATCTTCTATTTATAAATCGATTATGGGGGTCTTGATCTTCTGATTTTTTTTGCTTCATGGTTCAACTCGGATACGGTTTTGGAATTTCGACCATTTTCTTGATAATATTTTGAGAGATTTAATAGTTCAATCAATTAATCAATTACTTACTCCTTAGTTATGACTGCAAAAAATTCATTTAGCATAGCATTTCTGTTTATTTGGCCTTTTCCATCTTCGTAAAATTCGTCTTCTTGGATAAGTTTTCGAAATAGTTTTAGTGCTTCCTCGGATATTTCATTTTGTTTCTTGGGATTAGGGTACTCCACTTATTTATTTATTTGTATTCTTGTAATAGGATTCTTCCATTGTGTAGTATCATTTCCTGCTTTGGTACCTAACCTCATTATTACTTGTAGATTATTGGAGTTCAAATTTGTATATTTTGGGCAGCTCTATAACAGGTGAACAGTCCTTTTAGTCCGAATCTTCTATAACATGATCAGGCACTCTTCTAATGAATGATCTTCAACACCAATTTTTGTGCAAGAATTCAAATCGGTTGTGTGTTTTGAGGGACAGTCGGGACTAAAGTGGTTGATTTTGTAGCATATAAAGCAATAGGAATTTCTTGAATGACCACCAAAGCAACTTTCTCGGATGACCACCAAAGCGACCTACCTTGTTTCCAATTTTCCCTCTATAGCCACCGCAATTCCCATATCCATGGTCGTTGTATCCTCCTTGACCATTATATCCATTATTTGGTAGTTGTTGCCTTGATGATTTTGGTTAGATGCTTGGGTGTGATATACATTCATTTTATTTTGTGCATTTAGCTAGCATTAAGAGGTGTTATAGGTTTCCACTCACATATAGGGCACCATTTGTTCTTGTTGTTCTTCAAATTGTGTGGGCAATCATGGGCTACATGTTTGGTTGTACATTCACAAATTTTGTACTAATTTTCCACATGTAGTGATCTAGTATCTTGGTGCTAGGTGTTCGACTTTCTACAGTTGTCTTTGGTGTGACCTTCATGCAAACAAATTGTACACCTTTACATTGGTTGTTGTATAATAAATTCTTTATGAGATCTTTGTATCATGTCTATTCTTTCTTCTAGTCTTTTATTAGTTCTTGGGGAGACTCATTCATCATCAGTTTCAATACGCTGAGCTATTCTCGGGGCTTCCTTGTAAGTTTTACTCTCATGTATTTTGAGAGGGGATTTTATTATGAGGAATAGTCCTACAACAAACCATTGAACCAATGATTGGTAGTCTATTGTGTATGGTAGTTGAATCAAAAGATCTTAAATCTTTTACCATAATCATGGGTAGATTCTCTTGGTAATTGCTTAATTTCTTTTAGCTTTTGTGATGCTAGATGTTTGCTATCTTGTGTCTTAAAGAATGCGAAGAAGTTATGCTTGATTTCATTCTTCATCCTATTATGTTTTTCTGTATAATTCATAAACCATGTGAGGGCTCATTTTCTCAGAGCTCCGACAAACTGTGCCACTAGGTTTGCTTCATCGATGACATCAATTGCATCCCAAATATTTTCACACAAAAACCAATGTTGTTTGGGATCTTCATCCCCTTTATAGATGGGTATATGTGTAGTTTGGTTAATCACCATTGCTAATGCAATCGATATAATCTATCTTGAAGTTTGAACTTTCGCTTCTTTATACCTAGCGATTTGGAATGGTTGTGACTCTTCGATTTTCTCTCTCGTTGATTGAGGTGTTTATTCTTCTTCACTAATTAAGTCTGGGAGGGGGACTGCTTCCATGAGGTTTAGGTACTTGACAATGATACCAAATGTTCCTTCATCTAGGATGATTGAAACCCAACTTCTATCCTTAGGTCTCTTAATCATCATCCTCATAACTGTCTTGTTTCATCTAGCCGATTCCATACTGATGCTTAGAAAGGTTCGATACACAAGTTGTTGGCTAAGATTTCTCTAACGGTGGAACTTCAAGAGGTTTGTACTAGATTTTAAAGAGTTTCAACCTCCTGTCCGTTGGTTTCTTCCTCGTCTTCTGAGTCTAATAGACATAGTTCTCCAAATCCTGCGACCACCCTCTATATTTGATCATCTTAGGTTTGGATCAATCATGCTCATTTCCTCTTCTTCCTTTGGTCTACCAGAATTCGGCCAAGGTAGTGCCACAATTGTACCTTCTATCCTTTCCCCCTTCTTTTTCGTCCAACAAGGACTTAAAACTTCTCGTAATTCTTCACTTCTTTTCCTTCTTTTGTCTCTTTCAATCTTTTGAATATCCATTGTTACTTCATGTATTGACATCTTGATTATATCTTCAGTCGACTTGCGTTATCTCCCCTGGTTTTCTTTTTGTATAGTTCGTGTAGTGTGTCTTATTCATTGGGACCTCATGGCAGTGAACCCCCCCATCACCGGCCTAACATACTCTAGGTCGGTGAAACGACTAAGTAGGTACACTTTCATTTCCTTGATAAGTACTCCCATTTAGCTTGCTTCTATTCCTAGTCAGTAGAAATGGGTGTATTCACAAGCGATCGAGGTTCTACAATGTGATTGACCCCTTTGTCAATCAAGAATTTGTGAAGGATCACCGGTACTATACACAAAAAATCTCATGCAAGTTGTCGCAAAATATTCTTTTTACATTATCGTCGGAGGTTCTCTCTTCAAGTGCTTGTTCCTCACAAAAAATGTCTACAATCTTCTCGACCCACTTGTATAGAATCTAGATTAGTTCAACAACTGTTATTTAGTTTATGCAATCGTTCTTTTCCTTTCTCAATCTGTGCCATCTACGATTTGCTTAATAAATTTATGGATTAGAATAGGCATAGATTCCAAGAATTTTTCATGAGTTTTGGTGAAAAATATTTCTTCTACTTGTATGAACGCTAGTCAGTTTTTTCTAGCATAGTTGTTGATGTAGTTTCAAATTTTTTATCACTGTCTACGCACATCCTCCAGGGTTTATGCGCACATATCTCTATTCTCTGCCTTGGCTATAGGTCCAGGTCCTGGCAATAGAACCATTGTTGTAATCTAGGGAGTGGCATCCAATAATTACCTACAGTACAATAAAATAGACAAGCATGCATAAAAAGACGAGTAAATATGATACCAATAATATGTTATATCATCAATAAAATGACCAATTTACATTATAAGCAGATAGCATTTTTATACATATGAAATGACATAGATAATTACACATGATTGTTTGCACAAGTCGGTTGACCTTCCAAGGAAGTCGACCACTTTACTATCTGTTGACTAGCATTCCTTGTTGATGTATTTGTAACTTCGGAATGTATTCACTTGTATATTTCATATGTTGTATTTCATTGGTACCCGATGTTCCTATCGGGAGAATCATTAATGTAATCAAGTCATGTAAAGTCATAGAGGGTAACCCTCCTTGTTGACCAGGGGGCAAAGTCCCCACAATTGTGGGGCACTAGGGTTGTTAGACTCTCCTAGAGAAGTCAGCCCTGGTGAGTTATTGTCAAATCGAAAACTAGTATAAATAGAGAGTGAGCCTCTCTATTTAGTACACACACTCACCCAACTATAGCGCATAGGTGAGAGAAGAGGAGCTCGCATAAGTGAGAGAGAACAACTGTTGGAGATCATCTTTCTGTCTTTGGGTTTTACTACTGCCATTGGTGCTCATTCTATCTCTGAGGAAGTTGCGAGGTTTTCTCCTTTATGGTTTCCCTGAAGAAAATCTTTGTGTCTATTGTTTCTTGTGATTGATTGCTGTGCATGTTATTCTCTCAAATAAGATCCTGAGATCATATTGTTTAATTGATAAAAATCTAACATGGTATCAGAGCTAACCTGAGAAGAAGACACGGTGTAGCTGCAGAAGCTAGGGCTTCTTACTTTTTGGGTCTCTCTCCACAATACATTAGCAAAAGGAGGCTAGGCTGACTCTCCATTGAAGGGTGCATCTTTTTGTCAAAACAAAATTTGATTCCGGGCATTTTCAGTCACTGCTGCGGGAAATTAGGGATTTTTACAAAAAAGAAATTTTTGAGTGAGCCCAGCATAGTATTGTTCTTCTCATCAAAATTGAAGTTTAGAGACCAACGTCGAAGTTTTTGGTTGAGTAAAACTCCGGGAAAGTCAAACCCTAGTTTGACCCCGGGCCTAAAAAACCCTAAAAATACTAAAACTGGTAGTTTTGGTACATTCGCTATATCTCGAGATTGAAGAAGTCTCAAGAGCCGAACGTTTCACAGGTTCAATATAAAATCCTGATGTACCCTGTGTAAAAATTTCAGCCTCATATTCGCTATATTCTGGGAGATATGATTCATCCAAATCAGGGTTCCAGCCTCTTCCAAGATTCATGCCTAAACAGGACACCTAAGGCAAATTACTATATCTCGAGCTACGAAGGTCCAAATGAAATTTCGCAAGATGTTCCAGATAGGGCATGAACTGTACTTTCTGTGGTAAACGTTTCAGACCCCGAAAGTGAAACAATGACACGTGGCAGTCCGTACAAGTTCACTATGATGAATAGTCCTGAAAGAAGTCCCCATGGGAAAACTCTCATAAGTCCCAATTGGTGAAACCAATTCTGCTCAAACCTACAGTGTTGGAAAGAGGATAGAAGAGGCTACCTCAGTGCAAAGTTTCAGACACAGAGGAGCAGTACTTTCGTAGATACCACAGAAACTATATAAGGAATTTCTGCAGAAGAAATTGAAAAACTAGGGCTTCCTGTTCCGGGAGCTTCCCTCCACTTATTTTAGAAAGAGTACATTGGATAGCTTTCCTGGAAGACGCCTATCTTTCTATCCAATCAGAAGTTTGAAATTCCAAGTTTTGAAAATTAGGGTTTCTCTAACAAACCCTATATCAACTAGATCCAGAACCAGGACGGACACCTCAAATTAGTAAGATCTAATCTTTTGCTATTTACATTTGAGGTTCTCATTTCAAAATGACCTATCACACCAGCTTGATGACAAGCTTAGTGAAGCTGAAAACTTCCAAGCATGGAAGTATAGGATTTGACTGGTTTTTGAAGAAAATGAATTGGACATCTACATAAGTGGAAAGGTTCTAGTTCCAGAGGGAGATGAGGCTAAAGCCTTACGCAAGAAGAACTTGGTTAAGGCCAAGAAGATCATCGTTGATTCAATCAAGGATCACCTTATACCATAAGTGTCTTCCCTAAAGACACCTAAATAGATGTTTGATTCCTTGACCAAGCTATTTGAAGGGAAGAACATAAATCAGAAGATGACTTTGAGAAACCAGTTGAAGAATGTAAAGATCCAGAATGCAGAGACCACACAGTCATACTTTACAAGGGTCTCTTGAATCAAAGAACAACTTGAAGTAGTGGATGAAGAAGTAGAGAATATAGAAATTGTGATAACCACCTTGAATGGCCCCCTCCCAGGATCATGGGATTCATTCATTCGAGGAATGTGTGCCAGAAGGAAGTGATTACTTTCAGCAGACTCTGGGAAGAGTGCACACAAGATGAAGCTCGAATCATAATAAGAGAAAAGAAGATGGGAGCAATTGAAGATCTAGCTCTCACGATTCAAAGAAGATCCCTCAAGCGATGAGGAATATGAAGATATCAATTCTTGAAGAACCTCTTATCCATCTTAGCATTTGGATAAGAAATGATGCTATTATGAATGAAGAAGATGATGAAGCTGAAAGAAGGAGTCTACCCACGAAACACATAAAGATAAGTATTCAATTGTCATTTCATGATATTGTTTTGTCATGCATTTGTTTATATTCAGTTGATGTGTTATGCATGATAGAATGTTTGCATTAATGACAATATACTACTAATATGCATGTGATGGGTAAGTAGCCCATGGTGCTATACAACTCTCCATTGCTACTTATCTAGAATGAAACCTCTTTGCTGACATATTGGATTAGTGCACAATCTCAATGATGTCTTGGTAGAGATGGAAGGCATTTAGAAAGTTTATGTGAGATATGGATGAATGTTGTATTGGCTAAAATAGTTGCATTATTATATCTTTATGCATAAGAATTTGCCATTATGAATATGCCTTATGAAATGTTTCTAACCATACAACTGGTGCATTTGACTTGTAGGAAAGATCGCCTACAATTGCCTACAAGAAAAGAAAGATGAGACTTCTTCCAAAGAACAAGTGACGACAATTCAAGATTCACTCTAAAAATCCAAAATGAAGAATGATGACTAGAATGCGATGAAGGGAAGTCCGTAGTGTCTTCCATATGGATCTGCAAGATCCAGCATGCAATAAATGGAAACATCGTGGGATACAAGGCAAGATTCGTAGCACGAGGCTTCTCACGGAAAGAAGGCATAGACTACGAAGAGACATTTGCAGCCACTGGAAGTTAAGACACATGACAGGAAGACTCATGTGTGCAAATTAAAGAAGGCCTTGTATGAGCTCAGAAGACACCCATGGGATAACACATACATGATGAGCTTGAAAATTACCGAGAGTGATGAATATCTTAACCTTTGCTACAAGGTTGAAGATGAAATCCTATAGAGGATGACAAGCTCACAGATGGGTACGAGAAGAACTTTTTTAAAGGTTCAAGATAGAGGATCTTGGTATCCAGTGACCCTAGATGGATACATAGAATATTAGTATGTAATATCCCAAATCCTGATATTTTCTATTTCTATGCAATTTTACTGAAATAGCTGGGCATGCAAATTGCCATGCAAAATTTCCCTATTTTATAGCTGAAATTAGGGTTAGGGTTTGTAGGATAGAATGAACACTTACCACTTATAAGTTCGCTGAAAATGCTCCAGAGAGAATACGCATGCAAGATGAGCTGAGCTGATGAAGAAATGACCTGGTTTTCTGCTGTAATGCCCCGGTTAGCTGAATCAAACAAGTGTGACGTTTTTGCTGAAGGGATGGTCAGTTTCAGCTGGAAATAAGTCAAAAGGAAGGTGTGCCCATTCCAGAGATGATGACTAGAGCATGCAAGAGTTTTGACCTCTCCAGATGCCCTAGCGAATTGATCTCCCAGTCTGCTGCTCACGCCCCCACAACCCTGTAAACTGCTGCTAGCTGCCGCGGATGGACAATCTGATAGCTGATAATCACCCAATGCAGTAGAGTGATCCTATCAGTGAGGATGCAGGCTACATGCGGAAGAAATATGGTGATCCAGAGTCCTGGTGAATGACTTAGGGTTTCCCAGCTAAATGCCCCCAGCTGTATGGATGAATCTGCAATAACCTTCAGACTTATATTGGAATACTGGACAATGATGAATGCAATAGATACAGTGACAAACCTGGATGGTTTATCCTGAAGGAGACTAGGGAAGATGTCTCATTGTCGAAGTCCCGTTAGTTGGAGACGTCGTCTCCAACCCCAACTGCTGTGGCCGCACACTGTGCTGCTTCTCAAGAGCTCCAAAAAAATAATAATCCAAAAGTAAAGTATCCATTCACTTTATCTTTCTTTTATAACATTCAATTGCAAAAACCCTAACTTTTGACCTAATTAGGTCACTTTAACTTCTAATTTGCAGTTGACATGCATGCATGCGCATGGAGACTTAATTGAGTGCATGCATCATTAAATAATGCTTAGATGTCATGCATGTCACTTTTAGGGTTTGCATGCATGTCATTTTTAGGGTTTGCATGCATGTCACTTTTAGGTTTTGCATGCATGTCACTTTTGGGAACATTACAGTCCTCCCTCGCCAAAGATTGCTTGTCCTCAAGCAATGCCAACGCAAATCCACAATCAATCAACTGAATCAACTGAATCTGGGGATGATCCTAGGGTCCCAAATTATCCTAGGAGATCTGTAGCACCCTCTACTCAAAACACTGCACTGTACGGTACCATGACCAGAGACCTCCTGAAAGCACCCTTTAGCAATCACTAAACTGTCAGTCACTGTTATCTCAGGGTCCCAGATCAATCTGAGAATTGCAGAGGTCAAAATGCATCCACCGCTACCCTGCGTAGTATCGACACAAGGAGCATCATGTAGACTCCCAAGTAACGCCATCAGTAAACACTGTATCCATCCCTGACAAGGTCTTTTGCCTGGATCCCAATGCAAACTTGTGCATATTTCATCCTAAATATCTGAAGGCTCTTGTGGGACTATACCCTTGGCTAGGAATGTCTTCCCAAGAATCGCCCACTCAATAGGACACCAACTCTTAATCTCTCTCCAATCCAACCCCTGAAAAGTACCTTGTCCATAAGCACCATCACAAGGAATAATCCTACCAAGCTGACATTCTACCCTTCTGATTTCAACTGGAATGCTCATATACTACTGGTCAATTTCTTGATCCTGGCCAACCTGTAAAAACCATCCACCATTATGCAAATGTGGACTCAAGCTACTGCAAGCTTTGTCTATGTACTCCTTAAGAGGACTCTTTGAAATGCAATAGTATGTTTCTTCTGCTTCCCCATCAAGGAATCCAACTGCTCTTCAATACTAGACAGCCTGACCTCTGACTCAGTACATACAACTCGAAGAACTGTAAGCTCAACATCTCGCTGTACTATGGTGTCTCGGAGAATCTTGGTCCTCTCTTTCATCGCTAGAATGCTTTCTTTAACCCATTCAATGTTCTTTCGGTGAGTATCATCTGGAAGCTCTATCTCATGCATGTATAAACTCTCCCTAACCTCCATGTGTGACTGCTCACTGTCTCGACTGCTATGCTCATTTCCTTGCACCTCATGTATTTCGCCTGTGATAACTGTCTGGATTCCTGCTGTAGGTGATGAAGAGTGTACCAACTCCAACTCATCACATCGTTTGTCCACAATCTGACTAGCAAATGTGCTTGTGTCGCTAGACTCACAGGATGGCTCTAATGCTATCTCCTCATGCACATCCTCATCATGTACTGTTAACTCCAAATGAAGCTCACCAACAACCTGTACTTCATGCTCATCTTTCTTCTCTTCCCCAACTATGCCTTTAAGGAGATCCTTATCCAAATCCTTGGGCTGGCTCCCAAACTGGGTGGTGTAATAATCTTGAAAGGACAATGCCGCACATACCTCATCACCCAAGGCTAGATACTCTTGATATCGAGGCAAGTATTGAAGTACTGCTAACCTCTGCCAATTTCCATTCAAGATCCTTCTCATTGTCTTCATGTTCTCACAAGCTGGCAGAGAAAAACCTTTGTTCTGACATGCACTTCACCAACATCACTGACATGCATTTGCATGTACACGCATGTATCAACATGCACTTTTATTCAATTGCTATGTGCCCGCAGCTGGCAAGGATCATGCTTTGATACCTCTGTAATATCCCAAATCCTGATATTTTCTATTTATATGCAATTTTACTGAAATAGCCGAGCATGCAAATTGCCAAGCAAAATTTCCCTATTTTATAGCTGAAATTAGTGTTAGGGTTTGCAAGATAGAATGAACACTTACGACTGATAAGTTGGCTGAAAATGCTCCAGAGAGAATACGCATGCAAGATTAGTTGAGCTGATGAAGAAATGACCTGGTTTTCTGTTGCAATACCCCGGTTGGCTGAATCAAACAAGTGTGACGTTTTTGTTGAAGGGATGGTCAGTTTCAGCTGGACATAAGTCGGAAGGAAGGTGTGCCCGTGCCGGAGAAGATGACCGGAGCATGCAAGAGTTTTGACCTCTCCAGATGCCCTAGCGAATTGATCTCCCAGTCTGCTGCTCATGCCTCGACAACCCTGTAAATTGCTGCTAGTTTCCCCGGATGGACAATCTAATAGTTGATAATCACCCAATGCAGTAGAGTGATCCTATCAGTGAGGATGCAGGCTGCATGCGAAAGAAATATGGTGATTCAGAGTCCTGGTGAATGACTTAGGGTTTCCCAGCTAAATGCCCCCAGCTATACGGATGAATCTGCAATAACCTTCGGACTTATACTGGAATACTGGATAATGATGAATGCAATAGATATGGTGACAAACTTGGATGGTTTATCTTGAAGGAGACTAGGGCAGATATCTCACTACCGAAATCCCGTTAGCTGAAGACGTCGTCTCCAACCCCAACTGCTGTGGTCGCACGTTGTGCTGCTTCTCAAGAGCTCCTAAAAAATAATAATCCAAAAGTAAAGTCTCCATTCACTTTATCTTTCTTTTATAACTTTCAACTGCGAAAACCCTAACTTTTGACCTAGTTAGGTCACTTTAACTTCTAATTTGTAGTTGACTTGCATGCATGCTCATGGAGACTTAATTGAGTGCATGCATCATTAAATAATGCTTAGATGTCATGCATGTCACTTCTAGGGTTTGCATGTCACTTTTAGGGTTTGCATGCATATCACTTTTAGGGTTTGCATGCATGTCATTTTTAGGGTTTGCATGCACCTCACTTTTAGGGTTTGCATGCATGTCATTTTTAGGGTTTGCATGCATTTCACTTTTAGGGTTTGCATGCATGTCACTTTTAGGGTTTGCATGCATTTCACTTTTAGGGTTTGCATGCATGTCACTTTTGGGAACATTACATAGCAGTAGAGGAAGCTACTTGTCACTCAGTTACAGAATGTTTCAATGCATAGAGTATGAAAGGCAGAGGGAAAATGATGTTTCGCTTTAGAGGGAGTGACTGCAGAAGATCCTGAGGTTCGGTGCGATACGATAGGATGGACATATTACTGATGGCTCTAGGCTTTACCGAGAGTAAAGTGGATTCCAACCTTTACTTCAAGGTTGAATGTGGAATACCAGTGATGCTCCTGTTATATGTCGATGACTTGTTCCTAAAAGAAAAGAGGAACTCATTAAAGTTGCAAGAGGGAGACTTGCTGCCGAGTTCGAGATGAAGGACTTGGATATGATGCACTACTTTCTAGGCATGGAGGTGTGGCAGAATGCGGATGGAATCTCCTTGGGACAAGAGAAGTATGCAGTGGATATTCTGAAGAGGTTTGGGATGATGGACTATAGGGCCATGACCACACCTTTGGCATCGAACCTGAAGCTATTGAGTGATGCTTCATTAGAGTCGGTTGATGCTACGATGTATCATCAGATGATTGGGTCCTTGATGTACCTTACGAACACAAGACCAGATATTTGCTTTGTTGTGAACACATTGATCTAGTTCCTGACAGATCCGAGACATGTTCACGTGAATACTGCAAAGCATATTGTGAGGTACCTGAAGGGTGTCGTTGACTATGGGCTCAAGTATGAGACAAATGAAAATATTAACCTGGAAGGTTATGTGGATTCGGATTGGGCTGGCAATTCCATTGATAGGAAGAGCACTTCAAGGGTGCTGCTTCAGTATGGTATCAGGTGTGATCTCTTGGTTTAGCAGGAAGGAGTCCTGTATGGCGCTAAGTACAGCCGAGGCAAAATATGTTGCCACTTGCTCGGATACTTGGGAGAGAGGAGCAGTGACGCTTTAGTTTGTGATCCAGATCAAGATCTCTCGAAAGAGGGAGTTCTAGCATAGTCAGTGAGACAGGTTGTCTGAGCATAAAAATCCTGGCAAAGCTCGTAGGTTGCTCAGACGTAAACGGTCTTGTAGGTTTTCCTCGGATGTAATCAGTCCTGGCGAAGCTCGCAGGTTATCCTTGGACGTAATCATCCCTGATGTGATTCTATGCTAGAAATGGTCAGAGTGAAGTTTGAGTACTTCAGGGAGAAGCTTGGTGTTCTCCAGATCATGGTTCCTTCCAAGGGGAAGTGATGAGTCTGTGTGCCTTTCTGACATGGTGGTAGGATTGATTCCTCCCAGGGTCAGATGTAAGAGCAAAGCCTTTCTGACATGGTGGTAGGATTGGTTCCTCCCATGGTCAGATGTAAGTGCAGAGCCTTTCTGACATGGTGGCAGGCTGGGCCTCCCATGGTCAAATATAAGTGCAGAGCCTTTCTGACATGGTTGTGGGATGTGTTCCTCCCATGGTCAAATATAAGTGCAGAGCCTTTCTGACATGGTTGCGGGATGTGTTCCTCCCATGGTCAGATATAAGTGCTGTGCCTTTCTGACATGGTGGTAGGATTGGTTCCTCCCATGGTCAGATATAAGTGCTATGGCCTTCTGACATGGTGGTAGGATTGGTTCCGCCCATGCTCAGATATAAGTGTTGTGCCTTTCTGACATGGTGGTAGGATTGGTTCCTCCCATGGTCAGATGTAAGTGCTGGGCCTTTCCGACATGGTGGCAGGCTAGGCCTCCCATGGTCGGATATAAGTGTTGAGTACTGCATCCAGTATGAAAAAGGACTGGCTCTGTAGTGGAAATCCTTGTAGAGGCAAGGTACTGCATCTAGTATGAAAAATGACTGGCTCTGTAGTGGAAATCCTTGCAGAGGCAAAGCACTGCATCCAATATGAAAAAGGACTGGCTCTGTAGGGGAAATCCTTGCAGAGGCAAGGTGCTGCATCCAGTATGAAAAAGGGCTAGCTCTATAGGGGAAATCCTTGCAAGAGGCAAGGTGCTGCATCCAGTATGAAAAAGGACTTGCTCTGTAGGGGAAGTCCTTGCAAAGGCAAGGCAGTACATCCAGCATGAAAAAGGGTTGGCTCTGTTGATGAAGAACTACATGGAGGCTAGGCCTACAACCAGCATGAAAAAGGGCTGGCTCTGTAGAACTTCCTGTGACGAGTAGAATTGAGAGATAGCACCATTTGATCAAGATAACGGAAACAGCCCTTGATGATCCAGTGATGATCCAGAATTGATGATGATCCAGACTTGATGATGATCCAGTAATGATCCAGTGACGAAGAATTGTGTTGATGAATTGTGTCTAGAGAATACCTTCCTAGTTAAGAGGGAGTGTTGATGTATTTGTAACTTCATAATGTATTCACTTGTATATTTCATATGTTGTATTTCATTGGTCCCCGATGTTCCTATCGGGAGAATCATTAATGTAATCAAGTCATGTAAAGTCATAGAGGGTAACCCTCCTTGTTGACCAGGGGGTAAAGTCCCCACAGTTGTGGGGCACTAGGGTTGTTCGACTCTCCTAGAGAAGTCGACCCTAGTAAATTATTGTCAAATCGAAAAACTAGTATAAATAGAGAGTGAGCCTCTCTATTTAATACACACACTCACTAAGCTATAGTGCATAGGTGAGAGAAGAGGGAGCTCGCACAAGTGAGATAGAGAACAACTGCTGGAGATCATCTTTCTGTCTTTGGGTTTTACTACTACCATTGGTGCTCATTTTATCTCTGAGGAAGTTGCGGGGTTTTCTCCTTCATGGTTTCCCCGAGGAAAATTTTTGTGTCTATTGTTTCTTGTGATTGATTGCTGTGCATTTTATTCTCTGAGATAAGATCCTAAGATCATATTGTTTAATTGATAAAAATCTAACATTCCTAGTCAACTAATCAACTAGGCCCTTTCAACAATGCTCAACATATGTTCCATCAAAGGTAAAACAAGAGAGGGTTCCTCATTTTATGGTAGTCTACATCACTAGGAATTAACCCATGTGCCTTGATTCTCCATCTGACCAAGGGTGTCCAAATACAAAAGTCTCCAAACAAGTTGACCAAGCCTATAAGAGATAGGACGTTCCTCTTTAGGAGGACTACTTAAACTTTTCAAATTCTCCTTTAACCATGTTGTGAAGGGTTTAGGTGCTAGTTACTACAATCCATCATTAGGTAGGTTTGGAGAGAATTTTTTAAACTATACTATACTTTGTATGTTAGGAAAGGGTTTTGTCTCATACTTCTGGCTAATATTTATTGTTAGAAAGGATCTTCAACTTATGCCGTAACTTCTTTAAATGAAATTCTGCTATGTGGTCATTTCCAACATAGTGTCTTCTTGCTATTCTTATCAATAGATTCAACTTGAAATCCATGTCTTCCTCCACCTCCATCACTATCTTCAAACTTCTAATTTGGCTGATTTTCTGAAGAAAATATGCCCTACAGGTTGCCAAGACTACTTTTAATCAAACTAGAAAAGTCTCTGTATACAACTTCGAAAGCATTTATTTATGAGACTTTATTCTAGTAGACAAGAATTTTTTTTTCCACTTCCCTACAAACCTTTGAGCTAATATCTTCATTATTACTATATTCATTGCATCTTCGTCATCTTCCTTTTCTCAATAACTATATTTTGTATCCTCTTGCATGTTATCTGTGTGGTTTGGATCATAATTACCATATTCAGATGCAACATCCAAAAATGAAATCATAGTAAACAACCACCACTTTGGCTCAGTGTATATTAGACTCCCCAATCAGTGCCCTAATCATAGGTATTTTTGTCCAGACCATATCTAGAAACATGTGATGCCAGGTAAGGAAACTGGTCTGATTTCTAATGATAGCTTGATTTGAACTCATTTATGAAAACAAAGAATTCAACAATATTTGATGATTTCCAAAAAGGTGGATTAGATTAGTAATTGATCTAAGTAAGTTGATTACACTTTTGTGTAGACTATTCTAGGGCTGCGAATATCATCTTAAGACAATCCTCCTTATAATCTGTTGTTACTTATTATTTTCCTGGAAGGGCCCCACAAAAGCATCAAATCAGTGCCCCTTGTAAAGCACTACCTGCCATAGAGAAATACTCAGAGTTTATCAGTAAGGCAAACATCGTTGCATTCATTTTTGGTGATTCTTTCAACCTAGAGTTGAGGCATTTTCATGGCCAGTTTTGTGCATCCTTGTAGAGTTAGTCTCATATGATTTGGCATAAACCACCCAAAATTCTGACCACAGATATGCTACGGGAAGGTGTCTTGAATTTGTTTTCAATGAGCTTGATATCTCCTTCAAGCAGAAGTTGTAACAAGTCAGAATGTTTTATGACTTTTGGAATGTTTAGGTGAATCACATCAAGTATTAGTTTTGATACCAGATTTACATGGGCAGGCATATTAAAGAACTCTCATTTCCACTCTATGCATGTCGATAGGTCTACTAGATGAACATAAGCTCAAATATCTTTTCCTGTGTGCAGAACGACGAATTAAATAAAACCTCCAGATGCTCAAAATGTAAAGACATTGCAAGGGGTAACACTTGGCCCCATCACGGGGACATGTGTTTGTTGAAGAAGAGTGTATGAGAACCCAAAATCTTTGTTGTACCTTTTGAGAAAATGCAAAAACATGTGGAGTGATCCATATCCCGAAACCCCGCATACAAACCATCCACCATTCTTCAAAAAAATCAAAATTGGCTTTACATAGGATAAGGGCATAAGCCAAGATGCCAAAATGACAATAAATTGAAAACTAATGCCAATAGATGGTTATGCTTAATCTCATATTCTAATGCTCTTCAAGAGTTTATTCATCCTAACCTACTCTAACATAGGAAAATGAACATCTTAAGTGAAATCAAACAACAAAATAAATCATTCAATGAGCTCATAAAAAACATGAAACTTTCCCTTGTGCTTTGTTACAAATTAAAACAGGGATACATCCATCATCAAGACAACATAGACTGGAATGCTCATTGGTTCAAGGCCAAAATTTGGAGGAAGCTGATGAAGATGGCTAAATACACCACAATCATGCCAATGATAACATGTGTTGCAGCAAGCCTTTTCCATCTAAGAATGGATAGGGTTGTTGCAGTCTTCATGAAGATATGGAAGCCAGTTAAAATATGGAAAATCACTTTTGTTACCCTCAAGAAGCAAGGCTTTAGGTGGCTACACTAAAAATATGTCATCCAAAGAGCATATGAATGAAATATGGCATACAAATTAAGATCTGAAAAACGATTTTAGCCCACAATTTAGGGTCGGATGCCTTGATGGCTGACATTTTCTACATTAAATATCAGAATGAATAACCAGCCGCCCCATACAATTTCTAGCGATAAAAATAAAATTTCCAATTGGAAATACCCATAAAAATGCATCAGAATTTGAGGAAATTATTAGCTGAAAAATATCATTAAAAACATGCTCCATAATTTGAAAATTCTGTGAATTCTTTAATGGAGAACATGGATGGATATTAGGTATATAAATTTCTAGACATGATCCTATTACAACGTTGTTCCACAAGCATCAAATCCACGCTAACTTTCAATGTATTAGGCTATCCAAGAGACATAAAATTCCCAGAGATTCAACCCTAGAATGCTCACTAACAATGTCATAAATTGGATCCCCATAAGATTTCCAACAATCTACAATTCAACTATGGTTACCAATCTGAAAAGCAATGCACATAACTTCATCTTCTTGGCTGCTCTCATCATCATCTTCTCTCAAAGGTTTCTCTACGAAATCATCCATCTCAAAACCATTTAAAACTGGATCATGAAATTCATATTTTGATATGACAGCATGCTTACCAAACCCTTGTCTTCAAGAGAGGATAAAGTGGATGCTTGTGTGTTTTCATCACCAATGTCTTCCTCGTAGGTTCATGAAATTCAGATTTTGATATGACAACATGTTTATAAAACCCTTGGCTTCAATAGAGGATAAAGTGGATGCTTGTGTGTTTTCATCACCAATGCCTTCTTCATAAGGGATTATAATTTATAATAAAGTATTCAATGACCTCATCCTTTGAATCTGAAATATCCTCTCCATGAGAAGCTAAAACATCAATTTTATCACCGTTATCTTCTTCATGATCAAACACAAGCGGGACACAGAATGATAGAATTTTGTCATACATATGTACATCATAGTAACATTTGATGTATTCTCCAATGATTGCTTTGCTTTCCATTTATCATTCACTTATAAAAAAGGGAACTTGAACCGTTATGGATATATGCAAGATTCAAAGAGTCAAATTGCTTGCTTGTTTTATTATGAACATCAATGATGACATCTGCTTCATGTACAAAGTACTTTATTGCCACACCAATCTTCTTGAAAAGCCTTGATGTGGGAAAGAGAGTATACCCTTTGGGTTGACATCATATTACCATTCTCATGCATTTTTCCCTTTAATTGCAAGTGCCAACATTTGCATCATGACATCTTCATGTGCTAGATTAAAAATTGCAAGAAACTCAATGAAGGATGCCAAGAATTTTGAAGCTTCAAGGGTTTTTCATAAAACTTTGGGGCATGCTATTTGCATATTTGAAAGTGGAAGCCATGTGGATACCTCAAAATGTAGCATGGGAACCGCTCATGGATTTTAGGAAACTCGTTCCCGAAGTTTTGACGTTCCAGGGAGCTTTCCCAATCCAACGGAAACCATTTCGGATGGTTGGGCACTGTTGCTGCCTAATTTGCACCTCGGGTCACGTGGCAGAAATCTTCAAGCCACTGGGTGTGACCTTGGGGGCAAGCAAGAGTCAAGTGCTGTCACTTGATCTTGACTCCTCCGTCTAGGCTCTCTCCTAGCGAAGCCAAGGGGGGTGGTCCCTAATAAAATAAACTATGGTGTTTAATCTATGAAATAAAACAATTAGTCTAGGAAATGAGATGAAATAAAATATCACAACTAAGATGAACCGCAAATGATATAAATAACTAGCACATCAAATAACATTCCACACAACACATAAATCAACTTAAGCATAAAAAAAAATAAGATTGCCAAAATAGACCAGTGCTAATGGAGTGCTTGTGTAAGGGTTGCTAATGAAGTCTTGTGAAGTATTTCAGTTGTCTTAGTTGGTCAATTTTAAGATTATTAGGTGAGTAATTAATGGCGTGGGTTAATTGTGGGGGTTAATTGTGGGTTTGGCCCAACAAGTCAAGTCCCTTCGAACTGAGTGCTAAAGCGGTAATACCAAGTGTCCAACGGGGCGAGGATGAACCTGCTTGGAGTAGTCCCCTGACTTTGTAGTAGTTACCCTTTGCAACCTCCCGAGTTCTTGAGAAAATCAATTGTGTGGATTTTCCTATTAAATCTAGTAACTCGTATCCCTTTCGGATACAACCAACTGATCAGACAAGCTGCAACGGTGTAGAGCATATTGGGCCTTGAGTCTTGGATATTTTAAGTTTTTTAAAGCTAAGTGTGAGTTTTTAAAATCTCGATAACTCTTGTTATCGAGAACACAACTGGATTGATTAATTTTACTTTAGGAACTTAAAATAAGCTGGAAAAAATACAGAAAAACTAAAAAAAATAAAAAAAATGAAACAGTGCGAATCCCCCCTGGGGGGATGGGGTGTGGGCACTTGGCTGCCCACTTGCTTCTCTTTTTTACAATGACTAGAAGAAATAAGTACTTGTGTTCCTTTGTAGAATAGGAACAACAAGTTTTTTTACAATTAAAGGCCTTTGATAAATGGCCAATGGAAGAAGTATGAGAAGAGGGGCTTCCGGTTTAACTCAGATCTTCAGAATTTCGCCAGAATGCCTCTTTATCAGACCAATCTTTGCTACAAAACATCGAACAAATATTTATTAAATATGATGAGAAATCAGGTTAAAACATAAAAATTTGATCAAGAACATTTAAGTACTTCAAAAATATGAAATTTTAAGAATCAAACTAGTACTTGCTTGCAATCAAATCTTGTACCAAAAAACTTTAATAATCAGATCTGAATATTTAAATTTGCATATATAAATCATAAAGTTAAGATATTTCAATATTTCAGTGGGATTCGAATATGCAAAATGAAAACTAGTAACCAAAATTTTAAATTTCTTAATGTGACGGATGAAGGAAAAAAAAGATGCCCCAAAGCTTTGAAGCTTGGGAAATGGAGTCCTCAAGTAGAGAGCGGAGGGATTTGAATCTTCTCAAAACAAATTGCAGAGATGTGGTGGAATCAAACAAGATCCATCAATCCTCCACGCTAAATATTCCTGCATAAATTTGAACAATACTACACCAAAACGTTATATCCGGGAGTATTTTAGCAAAAGAAAAACTAGATAGTATGAATACAAACAAGTAAAACATACAAATCGAAGATCTACTTGCATAAACAACTCAAGAAACAAATAAGAAACTACTTATTTATCCTTCAGAAAAACCGGTTAGAACAACTAAGAATGAAGCAAGAAATCGATACAGTTATACCTCATACATAGCAAGAGATCACCACACACTAATGCCTGACACAGGTATGCCTCCAAAGCTTTCACTTTATTCCACAATGATGAAAATTATAACATACAAGAGTAAAGGTTCAATGCCCAAATCATTCGTGAAGAATGAGGAGGGGTTGCCTTGCTTAAATAGAAAACCGACAAAGAGAGAGGGGATGCATCCTCCTCAAGGATGTGCTAGGGTTGAAGAGGTGGCTATGAGGTGTAGTGAGGTGGAAAAGGATGCATCTTATGGCAACATCCAATGATGGCCATGCCACTTGCTAAAACTCAAACCTTTTTCCAATCCATAAGCTTTTCCACCCAAGCTAGTGCCCCCACTTGGAGAGGAAACTCACAACTCATGAAATTCACTGAAATAGCAACATCTAACTTGTCTCCCTTGCCTGGGTACTTGCCAAAATGATTTACCAAGTCACCCAACTCTTTTTTGGCAATTACCTTTTATTTTTTTAATTGCCGAATTTTTTAATATTTCATTTTTTCTTGGGTTTTTGGGTTTTTCGAGTAATTATTAATTTTGGGGTTGAATAATTACTCGAAAACTTAGGAAAGTGGTTTTAGGGGTTAAGTGGGTGCTCTGAGTTAGAAAATAAGCACCCCCATGGTAAAAACAACCTCCTAGCCACACTTTTATGACTTTTTACACTTTTACATTTAACTTATTAAAAATAAGTCTGTAAAAATGGAAAATATATATATATATATAATTTCCCGGAAAATTAAAAAAATCTATGAGGGACTTAGAACATGTTCATAATGACTCAAAATAATGAATAGCATGGTAATATACATCGACACATGTTTTAATAACCTTCTGAAGTTTAATTAAGTAATGCGATTATTCGAGCTTTGGAGGTTTGGGTGAAAAGCTCAAAAATTATTTATTGCTTAAAAACAATAAATAATTAACAAGGAAAAAACACCCTAGAATAATGCATTAATGAATAAGTCCTAAGAAGCCAAACCTTTTACATAAAGCCATCATGCTAACTCATTTTTTTACAATTACCCATGGGGTGTGAACATGCTAAAAAAATATTAAAAAAAGGGGCCTAGCAAGGACTTCTGAACTCTGAATTTTGAACAAGTGATTGTTTATCTTTGGCGGCCCTTTTAGAAATCCAACTTGGTGCAACTTAGTTGGTAACAGGAACTTATTGGGAACTTTTACCCTCTAAAATCGAGAACTTGGGGACTTTTTTTTGTTCGTTTCCTTTATTGGAAACTTCCACGCATTCATGATCGCCATGTTGGTTTTTGCGTCGAGAGGCGCTCTATAGCCCAGTATGAGGGAGATCTTGTAACATTATATGGAAGATCTTGTAACGCTTGTCCATATTATGTTGTAACCTTTGTTACTAACAAAATAATAAAAAAATAAATTTTAATTATCTGCCAAAATAAATGTGGGCCATAAAAACAACCTATTATGGGGGAGATATTGTAATGTTCCTACCTAACAAAACAATAAAAAATTAAAAATTTAATTATCCGCAAAAAAAATGTCGGTCAACAAAACAAAACAATATGGGGGAGGTGTTGTAATGTTTCTACCTAACAAAAAAATAAAAAAAATTGAATTATCTGCAAAAAAAAATGTTGGTCTTGTCCTAAACAACCCATGGTTTTATTGTACATGGTTTAGGAGGGCCTTGCAAATGGTTTTAAAACCATGTGCATGGCCTCCTAAACAACCCATGGTTTTATTGTACATGGTTTAGGAGGGCCTTGCAAATTGTTTTAAGACCATGTGCAAGGCCTCCTAAAACCATGTTATTTAGGAGGCCTTGCACATGGTCTTAAAACCATTTGCAAGGCCCTCCTAAACCATGTATAATAAAACCATGGGTTGTTTAGGAGGCTTTGCACATGGTTTTAAAACCATTTGCCATGGTTTTAGGAGGGCCTTGCACATGGTTTTAAAACCATGTATTGGGGAGATGTTGTAATGTTTCTTCCTAACAAAATAAAAAATATTATATGTTGGCCATAAATAATATTAAATATTAATAATAAAAATATTATATGTGGACCATAAATAATATTAAATATTGATAATAAAAATATTATATGTTGACCTTAAATAAAAAGATGTGTTGTTTGGTTTGAATCAAATCAATAGCTCCTTGAGTGCAATACTTAATAAGAGGTTTGCACCTCGAGAGATTAATTTGATCCCTCTCGGTGCCTTGATAGAGCCTAGGATTTGGATCTATGTTGGTTAACAACATTCCTATTTCCTTGCGACTATACATATACATGGTTGACTCAAAAAAAATTCTCTAGAAAACAAAGTTGCAATAAAAGTTTTTTTCGTGCTAACTTGTCGAGTTGGTGCACTGATATCTATTTAATGCTTGTGCTAGAGTGTTCAATCATCCCTACGATGAATTACACTTATCACTGATTAATAATAAATGTAAATCTAATTTGACTTTTTATATATTATTAAATAAAAGAAAATAAATTTATTTATTTACTATTTACTTTATGAATAAAAATTAAACTTTTAACTAATTGGAAATAGTTTTAAATCTTATTTTAAAACTAAATTCATATATTACATTTAAATAAAAAATATCTTGATTTCTTCTTATAATAATTTAAATTTGAATAATTATATACCTTTGCAAATAACTTGGCATAGAATGTTTTGTAAACATATAATATTCTAATACATTTTAATCATAGTTGACACAAAACTAAAAACTTACTCTATACATATAGCCATAAAAATAGGGACTCTAACTTCTAAAAGTTCCCACTTTAGAAAGAGTCTACCTTATATAATCAATGATGTGGATGGTAATCTTGGTTTTATTGCCATTTCCATCTGCTAAGAGGTTCTAGTTACAACCGTAATACAACGGATAAGTTAAGTTATTTGATTTGTGTTAATGTTTCTTCTCTTCTCATGTTTTTTTAATTCTTATTTTTTTATATTTTTTTAATAATATTATTGACGTTCCCAACCTGCCGTTTCCTGCAAATTTGGGGGAAAATTTTAGACGTATCGGATACTCGTACCCACGTTCCCTACGTTCTCGCGTTTTAGAAACTTGTGCAACATAGGAAAAAATCCATTGGATCAAATGGATGGAATGACATACTCGAAATTCTTCAAAACCTTAAAATGTGCAGCCATCATACCTTATACCAAACCAAAGATGTGGAATCACCAAAGTGAACCTTCAAGTGCCTTCAAAATGTTGAATGCTTCACCTCTACAAACAACAAGTCTTCAAAATCTGAATGGAAAATGACTTATTCCCTTTATAGAATTGTCATATGAGCACAAGATCTTCAAAACAAAACACTCATTTATTTATTTTGAAGATAATTCAAATTTATGAGAAATGGACTTTATCCCTCACAACAATGCCAAAATGCTACCTCTTGAACTTGCACTTAAAGTGGTAAGAGCCTAAAACATAAATGCAATCCTGAGGGAACTCAAAGTGGCTACCCATTATCACCTTAGTAATCCCTCACTTTAGGATGGATCTTTTCCAACACAAGGAGGACATCCCTAAGGTAGGGTTGCTACTTGACTATGACTGTGAGTATCACGGTGCTGTGAAGAAATAAATTCGAAAAACATTGTCTTTTGTAGTATAGTGAAAACAATGGGGTGATGGAGGAGCATGACTAGTGCATGTCCAACATTGGGCACAATGGAGTTAAAATATCAAGCTAAAGAGAACAATTTTATAAACTATTAAGACAACTAAATCCGTTAAACATGCCAAATTAGGCTTAACTAATAATTAGATGATGTGAAAATGAACTTGAAGGGCCCTAAATGTGCCAGTCTCAAACAATACTAATAAGGGTGTGTCTTGCAATGAAGTGTTAACCCACAACAACTCTTAAAAGATAGATGTAAGATACCACATTCATTAAGAAATAAGACATCAAGTGAGATTAAAAGCGAAAAATCCCTCGCATTAAAGTTTTAAACCATTTCAACATGGTAGATATACCCTTCCCCTTGGCCTCTCAAGCATGTTTTAATTTTTTTGTAAGTAACCTCTAGCATACATTAACAACAATTAGAAACAATGACATGAGCTTCATATGAAATATATATTGAAAATTTCACTAAAATGACTCTTCAATGTAATTCATAAATTTAACCTTTTTTTTTAAAAGGCTCCTCAGATATTAACCTCAAAATTTTTTGCCCAAGGAGACCATGAAACCCTAGCACCCAAGAGAGAGAAAAACAAGTACAAGTGAATACCTAGAGAGAGAGGACAAGTGTGCTCATGTTCTAGATCACATCTCTACACAAGAGTGAGAAATAATGAAAGACTCTCGTTCCTCTATTTATATGAGAGGTAAAGGAGACCAACAATACTATGTGAGCACAAGCTCTTACAAGCAACCTACATGATCCCTTGTAGGTTACACAAGTTTGACACCCACTTTATAGTACAAGTGTTATGATCCAATGTTGATGTCGTGCACAATAAGGACTCTAAGGTGTGTTACCACCTAAGTTGTACTAAGTGGTTTTTTATCAAGTGAGCCTGGTGAACCGGACAAGGATAACTTGTTCGGACTTTAGAAGACCTTCAGTCTTGCTTCTGGGAAGCCTTGTTGTACTATATCACATGTTCATACCCCATGGGGGAATTGTAATAAATGTTCTAGCATGATAGTGTCTGTAAAAGACTCGGTCTCTTAGACTTTATTTGTCAATCCGATCAGCCCAGGGTGTTTTTTCCCTTGGTTATTATTGGTTGTTGAATAAACGACTGATAATTTCTGAGTTTTTCACTCCATACCTCCAAAGTTGGGGTGGTAGGCTTGGCATTTAGGCCTATTGAGGTTATTAGAGTCTATGTGTCAATGTATAAACATGCTAGACATCATGGTCGAGTCATATGAAGATGTCTAAGTCCCCCTAGTTTTTTTATTTTTAAAATTTTTCAGTGTTTTTTATTTAAATTTAATTTTTCCAAAACTTAGGCTATTTTTTAATAGTTTAATTGGAAAACTTGATTTTGTAATAAAAGTGGGCCAAATAATCAGTTTCAGTCATGTAGGTGCTCATTTTCAAGCTAAGAGCACCATGTAAACCCATGGACCCACTATTTCCTAGTTTTTAGTGATTTTTCATCACTCGGGTCAGAAAGCCCCAAAAAATCATTTATTGATTATTTTAATTAATAAATTGGTGAATAATGGAGCAAATCCAAAATCATAGATCAGTGGATTCTTAGCCGATTTGATTGAAATCAGTCAGATCTGAACCAGATTGACTGGATCTGACAAATCCTTGACTGAAGGAGGTGATCAAATCAGATCTAGGGTTGATCTTCAGCAGCCTTTATGGGGAATTGCGCCCTCTCTCTCTCCTCCACACGTGTGGGCTCTCCTGGGAGCTCTATGGACTGATATGTCGGTTTATGGGTTGATGTGTCAGCTCAATCAGCCCCCCGGTTGACAAGTAGGCCCAGTTCAGCTTCAGATCTGCATTGATTGACTCTCCATCAGCTGATTTGATCTGTCTCCTTGGGATTTTTGCCCCCTGGGTTGGATCTCCTATTTTTTGTATAAATCAAAGCACAAGCAGCCTCTTCCAAGCTAGTTAGAACTAGGATTGAGGTGTTGTTGCTTTTGTACTGTATTGTTTATTATTCTGGAATAAAGAAGCTTTGGAGGAAAGATCTATGGTGTAATGCTCTTCATGTGTGGATGTTTATTGGCAAATGCTTATGAAATATAATCTGTTTTTATTTATCATTGCTTTTGTTGGTTAATCGTTGGCCTTGAAGGAGAGAGCTCCCTCCTGTTAGGGTAAGAGTTTATTCTAGTTTGATTTATGCTCTTACTGCTGCTTGTTTCAGATTTATTGGAGTTGTATGTATTTTAAGTTTAATTGCATGCTTTCCAATTATCTCTTCCTGTATCACCTATGTTTTAACCATCTGTTTGTGCAAGGATTTCTAAGTTGCAGGTGATATCACTTGTAGAAGAGGTTGAGCTAGTTTGCATCTCCCTCATCTTCAAGATCTTCTGAATGACATAGTCCCTCGGTGTTCCACCAAAGCATACTCCAAAGCCCAACATTCCTAGACTTCTAACACTCTCTCTCTCTCTTCCTCATTCAAAATCTTAATTTCTCTTCAAATTGGTTACTTTTAAAGAATCTTGTTGCTAAGATCTGTCTCACAAAGAAAATTAAATATAGATCTAGTTAGTAAGATCCTTTCTTAAGTTTAGATCTCAGTTCCGTTTTGCATATAAAGTCATATTTTAAGAGATCTAGCTGAAATTATCCTCTTTTTTGCAAGCATTTTAAAGAAAATTTGTAGCTAACTTTTAAGGTAGTTTCATTTGCTGTACTTTAAAGTTTCATATTCTGCAATAAAAGTGCACATCTCATTGGCTGCCCAAACAACAAGCCAAGATCCCAAGGAAAGCTTGCTTTCCTTGGTTCCTTTTTTTGCAAAACTAGATTACCCCAATTTAACAAATTTTTACTTAGTTTTTTTTCGGTAACTAGTGTGGTGACCCAAAACACTTTTAAAGTGCGTTTGGGCACATTTGATTTTAATTGCTCGCTTTTTTTTAGCGGGTCTAACAAAAAAGAGAAGGATACTCTACCCAATTTTGGACTCTTGGACGAACCAGAGCTTCCCGAAAGCTTCCCCCACCGCTGTGTTTTAATTCTAGCTTGTTACAAGCTTGTTGTAAGCCTTTGGATCCCAGATAAAAAGGACCAAAGTGCATCAATTTCAATTTGCTGATATCGTAAATCGCTGCTAATAAAAAGAAAAGGTCCTTTCGAATAGGCTCTTTCGAGCCTATTCACCATCCCCCCTGGGGGGATTTGCGTTTGTGTCAATCTTTTACTTTTTGTTCATCTCTTTTCAATCTAGCGTAGTTCTAATCTGCAGGGTAGTATACTTTGATTTATTATCATTTCCATATTCCATATCTAAGATTTCAAAGTAATCTTAATGCTTACCCCACGACTTCCCGAAAGGGGAAAGAGATGCGTGGTAGGACTAATTAGAAAACCGGCATTGTGTATCTTTGTTTTCCTTTTCATCAACTGTTTCATCAGCTATAATAAAATTAACCCCTCCTTGATTCCCTGATTGAGATCCACTTGGATCGAAAGAAGTTCTTGGAGGGTTTTCGTTTTAACAAGAACACCTATCTTAAAATTTACTAAAATTGACAAGACTCCGGTGTGTATGCTTTGCACTTGGCTGCGGTTTGTCCGACCAGTCAAGCTACATCAAAAGCACTTGAGTGACTAGAATAAATAGGATTCACTCTCCCAAGTTGACAAACCATCAGGTGAAAATCCAACACCTAGATCAAACCATTACGGTGGCAAAATACCCAAAGGAAACGGGAACTCCTGAAAAGTGACCTCAGGGCACCGATCTCTGTTACACCTGCGGGTGCATTATGAACAATAGCCTCAGAGACTCCATTCAGCCCACATATTCCATGTGGGTAGCCGTGACGGTTTAGTTTTGGACATACTCCAAGTACTCTCGGGTGTATCTGGAGTCCCCCCCCCCCTTTCGCCTAATTTTAATCAACTCATATTTCACATTAACTTAAAACGTACCAAGAAGCAATCGCAAAACATTCACTCCAAGCACATGCAAGTACATTGATTATCTTTTGACTCCATTTTAAGGCACTGGCTATTTTCTTTCTATATATATATTGTGTCTCAGCATTGTGCTTTCGTGCGCTTATTTTGTATCTTGTCATCTATGGTTGTTTATGGTTAAATTTCAAACTCCTAAGTAACTCATTCAGTTTAACATCACCATACTAAATAATTTTGCCTTAGTAACTTAATAGGGTCTACCCCCCTTGGCTTCGTTAGGAGTTGAGCCTAAACGGAGGAGTCAAGAACAAGGCGACAGCCTTGACTCGAGACTTGCCCCCAAGGACACACCGAGATGCTTGAAGATTTCTGCCACGTGACCCAGGTGTGTGAAAGGCGGCAACAAGGTGATGTAGCTACACAAGGCAAGTCCACACTACTCCATCTTGAGCCTCCATGGACTCTATCTATCATACAAAGCAAAGAACTCCATTGTGTGAGATACCCCCTAAAAGAACATTTTTGAATCCCTAAGTGTCCTCGAGCCATCTACAATCCTCTAAATAGGAATCCAAGCTGCCACATGCCATCTATGGCTTGAAGCCCTCCTCCATGATGCACAATAATCCACATTGCTTGCAGGTCCTTCTCCCACAAGTAAATCCTTCATGTGGCCATCATGAAGTGCATACACCATCCATATAAGAGATATCCGACGCCCAAGGCAAAACACCAAGCCAACAATCGATTAAGGTCAAGCATCTATTGAGAAAACTATCTCAAGTGTAGATATCCATCATGAACAATATCTCATGCTACTATCCATTTTAAACCACCCAGGGGATGAACATACACCATGTTTCCCAAATCTCACGAAGCACCCCCAAACATAGTGTAAATACTTTCGAAGTAACTAACAAATCTAGCACTCCCTCTTTATGAAGAAAGTGTTTACACCAACACCTATCAACTCTCCAACTCCATCAAATATACTATTTGCAAATGATCACTGTTGTGGTTTTGATATCAATCATTATCATCTGCAACAAAACTATCAACCATGCTATCATAACATCTCAATCCTCCAATGAATAATGACCACTTGTGAATATATAGAAATATCTCTTTGAAGCAATAACCAACTGTTAACCTCAATCATCCTCATCATCATTGGTCTTTCCATCAAACAATACCACACCATGAACTCTCCAGGACATCCTAAAAAGAAAATCACATCTCCATAAAAGATAAAGTTGATCCTGGAAGGTAAGTCTCATGGTACAATCATCTAACTCTGCAAGGTCGTCATCAACCTGTCATCATAAAAATCCCTCTTATGCACCTCAAATCCTCTAGAAATTAAACTATCCTCAATTAGGCCAACTCCCTCATCACAAGAGAATCTTGATGTAAGAGTATCATCAAGGGAAACTTGCTCTGTCTCCAAGAATCCAAAAACCCTATCTCTATACTCCATAACAGTCAAATTAGCTGCAAATTGGGAATAAATCTCGGCAACATCCTCCATAAAGGCATCATACCTCTCTAATGAATAACTACAAGGATCATGGATGAAGAAAATATCATCATCATACATCTCCTCCTTTGTACAATTGGAAGTCACATGGATGGAAGAAAACAATGCTACATGACTAGCACAACTTGCTCCTACATGCTCTTGAGCCACTAGATCAACTATTTCCACATTCTCCCTGATTAAAGGAGAACCTTATGCATTGAAATATTTCACAATTAGAGTGCAAGGATCGAAACTTGGATTGACATGTGCTTTTTGATAAATAGAAGGTCCTACCAACCTCTCATTGGAATGTGTGAGTGCTACTGGATCAACAAGTAACCTAAAAATACCACTTTCTCTCACCCCTCTAGCCAAAGTCCTCTCTCGCCCTCTCTCACCCCTCTATCACTGATGATGCACTATTGTCCCTTATAAGAAAACTCTTCAAGGTATATCTGTCATACAAGAAACTAACAAAGGTTTTCCCTCAACCTCATAACAAATTAAATATCACTTAGATCAAGAACATCACTCGAGGGCATTGGAATGAAATGGAGCCAACTCCTCTCACAAGGTACATGGCATCATCACCAATCTCCACATTCATGCCTGCCTTTTTCTCTTGAATGTTGTTGAATAGTGACTTGTCATATGCCATGTGTCTTGAAGCTCCACTATCCACATACCAGTCAAATCTAGACATAGTGTTAGGAGATAAACAAGAAGCTATGGAAAATGCAGTCTCAATCTAATAGGTCATGTCCTCTACTTCTGCTATAGTTCCAACTACAACTTGATTCATGCCCTTTCCTTTCATTAATAGACACTATCTTGCATAATGTCTCATCTCATGACATCAAAATTACATGACCTTACTTAGGTCCTTCCTTGTATCTGTCCCATCCTCTTCTTGAATATTTTCTTGCTACCCTTATTCATCTTCTCAAGGAGACCAATAGCATCTACTTCTACTTGTTCTCTAGACAAGACTGCAACTCCTGCACAAAATGTACCCAGTGATTTGGGAAATCTAGTATATTTTCCCTAGCACAAATATCAAGATCAAAAGGCATAGAGGAAGGAGCAATCCTTTTAAGGGATAAGGATACTAGCTCCTCATCTTCAACCTTAAATCCAATGGTGACCAATTGATCCTTCAATTCACTAATCCTAGTCAAATGCTCACCATACTATTGGTCTTGCTCATACGAACCACTAAGGGTATGTTTCATAGGAGCATCTATCGAGAAGCACAATAATTTCGAACTAACTTGACCAAAGCATCAAACATGCCTTACATAACTTCTTACCAACAACGTGTGAGAAGAAGTTATTCTTCACAGTATCAAGAATGATTATCTTCACCTATGAGCTAGAATGTTCCTCCTAAGAAGAACTTCTTCAACCTTTTCAGATTCGCCTTTAACCATGCTGTGAAAGGGTTAGTGTTGGTTACTGCAATCCGTCCTTAGGTAGGCTTGGACACAATTTGTTAATTAAGCCAAACTAAAGGGTTTTGTTTCATACTGTTGGCTGAGCTTTCTTGTCAGAAAACAATCATTAGGAACTTCAACCTATGCCCTAACTCTGCTTTAAGGGAAAGTCTACTCTATGGTCATTTGCAATAGTGTACCTTATTGCTATTCTTATCAATAGATTCAACTTGAAACCCATTTATTCCTCCACCTCCATCATTGTTTCCATATTTCTAACTGGCTAATTTGCTGAAGAAAATATGCCCTCCAGGTTGCCAAGATTGTTTTTAGTCAACCTTAGACAAGTCTCTGTATACTACTTCTAAAGCATTTCTAGATGAGACTTTATTATTGCATACAAGATTTTATTTTTTATTTTCCACTGCCTTACAAACCTTTGAGCTAATATGTTATGTATGCTCTTGCATGTTATCTGCGTGGTTTGGATTATAATTACCATATTCTACCATATTCAAATGCAACATCCAAAAATGGCTTCATAGTAAACAACCACCACTTTGGCATAGCATATGTAAGACTCCCCAATCAGTGCCATAATCATATGTTTACTTGTCCAAACCATATCGAGAAACAAGTAATGCCAGGTAAGGAAAGGTCATCTTTTCAATGCTAGCTTGATGATTTTCAAAAAGGTGGATTAGATTAGTAATTGATATGAAAATGTTGATAATGCTTCCGTGTATAAATATTCTTGGGCTGCAAATATCATCGTAAGACGGTCCTTAGAATCTGCTGTTACTTATTTTATTATTGGATGGGCCCCACAAAAACATCGAATTAACGTCGCTTTTAAAGCACTACCTCCCATAGACTAATAAACATGAGTTTATCAATAAGGCAAACATCATTGCATTCATTTTCTCTGATTCTTTCAACCTTGAGTTGAGGCATTTTCTTGGCCAGTTCTGTGCATCCCTGAAGAGTGAGTCTCGTATGATTTGGCATAGAACCACCCAAAATTCTTCCCACAGATCTGCTATGGAAGGGTGTCTTGAATGTGTCTGTTATAGGTTTTCATTCTCCTTCAAGCAAATGCTATAACAAGACAGAATGTCTTATGATTTTTGGAATGTCTACAGGAATCACATCAAGTACTGGTTTTGATACCAGATTTCCATGGGAAACATATTACTCTATGCATGCCGATAGGTCTACTAGATGAATATAATCTCAACACCCTTTATATAACGTTTCTTGTCTTGTGTGCAGAATTATGAACTAAAGAAAGTCCCCAGATGCTCAAAATGTAAAGAGATTTTTATGGGCAACACACCCCATTGGTTATGTAGTCCCTTTAAATACTAGAAAGTCTAACGACTCTTCAAATTAAGGCTACTAGTGCACAAACTAGTTCCTTTACTACTTTAAAGCGAACTTATTCGCCTTATTAAAATGGATGCAGCTATAGGTAGACTAATTTCTCTTAACATTAAATCCAATGGAATCTAACAAAGGTAAATCGTTAGCTGGCCCAATTTCTTTAGACATTAAAAACATTGGAATATAAGAAAAGTGAATTGTACCTATAATAATATGGTTTATCAGTAAGCAACTAGGCGACTGGGGATTGTATTAACGCGAAGATCTGGGTTCAAATCCTTAGGCATGATTGTAAATATGGCCTTGTAAATATAAGAAGTATTTCATAATAAAAAAAAGAAAAAAAAAATTGCTAGTTGCTAAAGCTATAAAATATAAGTTTCAACCATCCATTTTGATTGTCCCATGCTATGATTAATTGGTTTTAATACAAAACCATTGACTTTAAGAACGATGGATTTCATATGGACAACGGGATCAAGATGGATCAAGATGCAAGTACAGATTCCCACCAATGATCGTTCAACAACCATGGCTCCATAATCTTGGACTCTCCATTTAGAGTACTCACCGATGCCATCATATCCCAAGGCCTCCTTTTGAACATAAGTCATCCTCTATAATAAAAAGAATGTAACTGGCATAACTTGAGGAACTCCTTCCTCATTTGAGACAAGAAATAGCTTGGGATATATGATTCTTGCAAATACACAATTCTAATCAAAGTTGATAGCTAGTTGGTCCATGTAACAACTTATACAAGTATGTACTTTTATATATAGGCATATATATGTATGTATTGAATATAAGCATGTTAATATGGTTAGGATAACCTTTTCAAATGAAACAAAAAACATTTTCAACTAAAAGCAGTGCTTCGAATGCAATAAAACACAGGGTAGGAGTTTGGACAAAATTCCACCCATCATTTTTATGGTTTTGACATTGTATACAAACGTTTTCATTGTTTCCCTTGTTTTAGTATGTAAATGCATATAAATAATGTAATCTAGAAATTATTTGATGCATGTAGTTATATAGGTGCAAGATCTTGATCAACAATGGGAACAGGTATTCATAAGTGCTTTGATACCACGTTTGACTAAAACATGGCATTTCCACACAAGTCTAACACCTTAAGAAACCACTCACAAATGCAGATCTCAAATCGACACATAGATATATTAGGTGGTTAAAACCCTCAAAGAGGGAAATGGTCCACGACCCCAACCAAATGACCACTTGAAGCAATATATTAATGCAAAGGAAAAATATTGCATTTGCATGTGTTTCTCACCATCGATCATTAAGAAATGACCCTCCATTTTCTTTAAGTAGAGATCATAGACCAATCAAGTGTCAAGCTACAGATCAATATAGACATTAAAATTGAGGAGAATATTATCCAATAGTCATGATATGTTCTAGGCATAAAGTGGTTTGCCGGTTCATCTTCCCCTCAATTATAACATCTATATTGATCTCTTGCTTGACCCTTAATTGCTCCCGGTCTCTATTTAAAGAACATGGAGGGTCATTTGCTAATGATTGACAGTGAGAAACTCATGTAAATATTTTTCCTTTGCATTAATATATTACTTCAAGTGGTCATTTAGCTGGGGTCGTGGACTGTTTCTCTCTCTAAGGATTTTGATCACATAATACATTGGTGTGTCGATCTGTGGTTTTTTTGGGTGAGTGGTTTCTTAAAGTCTTAAATTTATGTGGAAATACCCTATTTTAGTCGAATATAGTATCATAGTGCTTATGAACACCCACCACCATTGGTTATCAAGATTTTGAACCTATGTAGTTGAATGCATCAAAGGATTTATAGATTTTGTTATTTCTATACATTTATGGGTTGAGAGATGTGTTTCTTTGCATTTGGAGTGTTGCTTTCAGTTGGAAATGCTTTTTGTTTCACTAAAAATGTTTTTGTTTGCCCAAGATACATCCATTTTATCATATCCAGATGTATATTCTTTACATTTATAGTTTGTTTCTTTTTCGATCTATATATGTTCTTTGTCGTTTCTCTCTGTGCCAAATTGGCAAATTAGAAACATAGCAGAAATTATTTTCTTTGACTACGTATGGTCTTTGCCCTATGCTATGTGTGGACTCGGTAAACTAGAAACAAGGAGAAAACTTGCATTTTTTGAGTAAGCTAACCAAGATCTAACCCTAAACCTGAGCATTTTTTGTTTTGAAATTTCATTTGTTGTTTGTGTGCAATTGTGGAAAAGTGTTTTGTAGGCCAAAATCAAGGGTTTTGGGTAGACTCAAACAACAATAATTCTCCTTCAAAACATTACTATTTTTTTGTTTATATCACTTTGTCGAAAGTTACTTTATTAAGTAAGAAGTCTTGAGTTCATGTCTTTTTTTTATTAAGTTAGTTTTTCTAAAGTTCATGCAACTTTAATTTATAAAGTAACTTAATTGTAAAAGTGTTTCTCACTTGTTTTTATAAAAGTGGATACCTTATTTGAAACAAAAAATAACTTATTTGTAAAAGTAAGCTTATACGAAAAGCTAGTGAAGTGGGGGAATTATATTATTCAATAACCTCATTCTACATCCATCATCATATGGATCAACCTCTACTTTCCACGTGGATCCCTAGTTCCATTTTATGCCTTTCTTTAAAATGACATAACTTTGACATGTAGAGTATGTTTTCACTGCCATTTTCTTTTAAGACTGTTTTTTTTAGAGCTTTGCAGCCAAACCACTGTTTTTTTTAAGTCATATTTCTTGCATATTATAATATGGTTATTCCAAGTGGTCTTGTTATTACCAATACCAACTACTTCTCATGAAAAGCTTGTATGGAGGATTTATTATGAAGTAGGGGACTTTATTGAGTTGTCTTGGGAATATAAATCCCCCCAGTAATGCATTAAATATAATAAAATGAAAATAAAAATGATGATGCACGTGGATTAATTGGAATGTCTATCTCCAATGATATATAATTTCACCCTCAAGGACTTGAGACCCCAGATGTAGAATTATAAAAGTTGGAAATCATGTTTGGTAAACACAATGGGATTCCATCCAACTAGCTTGACATCCAATCGATTTATTTAAATCCCAATGATTTCTCTGGCATTAGAGATTTTATATCTAAGATCAAAACACTTGCAGTTTTACTTGCGAGATGTAAATTATTCAAGACATACAACCGACTCATATATGCTATTCTTGCTAAGATTGACACTACTTATTTTGTTTTTGTATCTACTTTTCACTTCACTAGAGAAGGTCTTATTAGTCCAGGGGCTACTTACCAAATTTCCTCTATTAAATCTTTGTGCAATTCCTTGATTAAAGAGAAAGATAAGCTCTTCCATATTGGAGTGATAAGCATTACAAGTAAATCTAACAAACTCTTATCAACACAATAGAGGGTAAAGCCAAGAATATGAAGATGCAACACCCTTGCAACAATAAACAAAACAAGGGTCCAAAACCTTGTCAGGGAACTTCTCCTCCCAATGGTGATAAGGGAACCAAATTTAAAAGCAAGTACACTAAGATACATTATAATTTTTGTGGAAAATATGGTCATTCAGAGTCTAAATGTTTCAAGAAAATGGAATCTTAGAAGTAGTAATGAAGAAGCACAATATCAATATTGATTCTTGTTCTAAAGCTTCTTCTCATGGGCATGCACTTTCTACTGCTATTTTTTTCCTTCAATGCATCATGTACTTCTTCTTGTAATGAGTGGCTCATTGATTATGGAGAATTTTAAGGACAAAGTCATTTTTTATGTTGTTAATGAATGTAACGCCAAACAAATATTTGTTGGTGATGATAAATCTCTTAGTGTTGTAGGGTTTGGAACAATTCAGCTATATGATGGTAATTTCAAAGATGTATTGTGTGTTGTAGGGTTTGGAACAATTCAGCTATATGATGTTAATTTCAAAGATGTATTGTGTGTTGTAGGGTTTGGAACAATTCAACTATATGGTGGTAATTTCAAAGATGTATTGTGTGTTCTATTAAGTCTTTCTTGTAATCTTTTATCATTCTATCATTCTATCATATCACTTGTTTAGGTGAAGGTAAGACTACAGAGTTTTCACCTTGTTGAAATATTGTAACTTCGAAGAATATTCTATATGTATTTTACTGATGTAACCCAAGGGAGATGTCTTATTCCTCCGTCGGGATGTTACTGTTGTATTTGGTCATCAAAGAGTCATGAGGTACAACCTTCATTGTAAGTCAGGTCAATAGTACCCTCTTGAATATAATATAATACTGTTTTATGTCTTCCTAGGTGAAGTCGGCCCAGTAAGTTTGTTGGGGCCAACTTGTTAGGGTAAAAGTCAAGTGACATAAAGAGTATAAATATAGGAGTTGTGTTCCTCATTAGAACACACTCTCACACTTTTGTATAACACATAGGAGAGACAGAGAGAGAGACTGATCAACAAGGAGCAGGAGTACTTGTTCTGGGGTTTTATCTTATATATCTATATAGAAGAAGTTTTGTTGGGTTTTCTTCCTCTTGAGGGTTTCCTAAGATAAATATGTGTCTATCTTGTGATTGTGTTTCTTTTAGTGATTCTGCATATGTTGTTGATGTGAAATTGGTTTAAACAATAATGATATATAGCTAAGCATATGAAATCTCAACATGGTATTAGATCTATCCTGAATAGAACAACTTTCACAAGGTGAAACTCTCTCTCCTCTTCAACAAAAAATTAGGGTTTCTGTCAAAATTGGAATTTTGGAAATATGATTGCATAGAAATTTGCACCTCCCTAGAGTGCATCTATTGATCCATAGATCGAAGTTTTTGAGTGGGTGGATCTCCGAGAAAGAAAAATCCTAGTTTGGCCTTGAACCAGAAAACTGCAGAAAACTAGAACACAAAATTATAGAAACTGAAATCTCACAAGCAAGTTTTGAAGGGTGAATATTTGGAATCTCCAGAAACCATGTGGACCAACCAACTCGCCTTAGTGAAGCACTCTCCTAGTAAGGTTAGTATTTAATTTTGAGAAATTTCATTTTTTAGTGACCTCCTAGATAAGATGGCCCTAAGCACTAAGCTTGAAGACAAGCTAGAAGGCATAGAAAAATTTCAAGCATGGAAGTATGGATTGGTATCATTATGAGGGAGAATGATATTGAAAAATATATCAAAGAAGAAGTTGCAGAACCAGAAGAAGATGAAGCTAACGAAAAGCACCAGAAGGACCCTATTAGGGTAATGAGGATCATTGTTGATTCTATCAAGGATCACTTGATCCCTCAAGTGTCATCCAAAGAGACACCAAAGAAAATGTATGATGCCCTTTCTAGAATGTATGAAGGAAAGAACATCAACATGAGGATGAATTTGAGAGCTCAACTGAAGAGTACCAAGATGAGTAAAGGAGAATCCATTCAAGACTACTTCACAAGGGTCTCCCAGTTCAAGGGGAAACTTGAAGTCATTGGAGACTCCCTTTGATGAATATGAACTAGTTATGACTGCTCTCAATGGTCTCAATAAACCTTGGGATTCATTCATATAGACTACGTGTGCCAGAAAAGAAAGTATGGAGTTTGACATTGTATGGAAAGACTGCATCCAAGAGGAAGCCATAGTAGCTAACAGAGAAGCTCTACTCAAAGAATACGATCAAGCCCTAGCCACCCATTCCAGAAGAGGAATAATACATTCAAACTTCAAGAAGGATAGTCACAAGGAGTATCAACCTCCCAAGAGTTTTCAAAAGAAAAGAGAAAATAGTCAAAAGAAAGACTACTTCCAATATCAATGCTATAACTGTCATAAGATAGGACACCTTTTCAGAGAGTGTCCACTAAAGAAGAAGAACAACAAAATACATCATGCACATCTAGATGAAGACGAGGACGGTGAAGAAGAAGAAGAAATACCTCTAAAGAAACAAGAAAAAGAAGAAGATGTAGAAGAATATGTACTATTCTCTGCACTCTCTAGGTCTGTAATACCTAGAGAAGATACATGGCTTATTGATAATGGTGCCTCGAAGCACATGAAAATACAGAAGAAAACTTTGTCAAGACTTGAAGAGAAGAACTCTCGTCAGAAAGTATCATTAGGAGATGACTATCAATATCCCATCAAAGGTATTGGTGAAGCAAAGCTACAAGCTTGACTCTGGAACTCCCATGAAGATGAAGGAAGTACTATATGTACCAGGTTTGAAGAAGAACTTACTTTCCATCTCAACATTAGATAAGAAATGATATAGAGTTTCTTTTATAGATAGACAAGTACTCATGTGGACCAAAGGAAAATCAATTGAAGATGCAATTGTCATTGGTGAAGAAGAAGGAGGATTGTATAAACTCAAAGGACATTCATAAACAACCTTTGTCCATGAGATCACTAACTCAAGTGAACTATGGCATAGAAGGCTTTCTCACATCAACTACAAAGAATTACCCTATGTGAGCAAAGTAGTGACTGGTTTACCATATTTGAAGATGGATCATGAAGGAACTTGCAAAGATATGCAAGTGGAAAGAATATCAAGAATCCATTTATGAAGAGAGACAAAGACTAATGGTACGTTGGAATTAATTCATTTTGATGTATGTGGTCCAATGCCCTCCACATATTTAAGTGGATATGAATATTATGTTACATTTATTGATGATTATTCAAGAAAAACATGGATATACTTCTTGAAGACAAATAATGAAGTATTCGGGAAAGTTAAGGAATTCAAAGCCTTGATAGAGAACCATAAAGAAATAAGAATCAAGATACTCAGAACAGATAATGGTGGAGAATATACTTCAAAAAGAGTTTGAAGCCTTTGTAAAGAGGTTGGAATCATCTCCAATAGAATGGTTTTGTAGAAAGAAAGAATAGAACCATTATGAGAGCAGTGAAGACAATGATACATGATCAAGATCTTCCTATGCATCTATGGGATGAAGGAGAAAGAACAATTGTCTATGTGCATAATATATTATCCCATAGTTCCCTTGATTTCAAGAATTTAGAAGAAATGTAGACGGGAGAGAAGCCTGAAGTGAGCCATCTCAAGATATTTGGTTGTCCAGTATATGTTTTCATTCCAAAAGAAAAGAGAACCAAGTTGGACCCTTCTGGAAAGAAGGGAATATTTGTTGGATACTGTGAAGACTCTGAAGCCTTCAAGATATACATTTCAGTATTCCATCACATAGATATTAGTAGGGATGTAAAATTTGACGAAGAAACAACTATTAATAAATCAAGAAAGTGTCAGCTTGAAGAAGTACATGAAGAGGATGTACCTCCCAGAAAAGTAGAAGCTTCACCCTCTCATGAAATAGAAGCATCAGAAGATCATGATATGTTGGAACCTCGAGAACCCCCTACTATGGACATATCTCGAAAGAGAAAACCAGCTTGGGTAAGAGAAATCATACAAGAAGCAGAAAAGTATGGAGCTCCAGAAGGCTCCACAAGAACAAGAAAGAGATCAAAGCCATTCTCCATCTATGTGGCCTTGATGTGCGATATTGTAGATCAAGAACCTTCCAGTTACAAGGAATCCATACAAAATAAAGAATGGGTAGAATCAATGATGAAAGAATACTAATCAATGCTGAAGAATGATGTTTGGGATACAGTACCCAAACGAGGAAATAAGAGTGTGGTATATTCCAAGTGGATCTACAAGATAAAACATGCAACTGATGGAAGTATTGAAAAATACAAGGTAAGATTTGTGGCCAAGGGATTCTGTCAGAAAGAGGGGATTGATTATGAAGAGACATTTTCTCCAGTAGCAAGGTACACTTCCATAAGAACCATCATGGCACTTTCATCCATGATGAAGTGGAATCTACACCAAATGGATGTAAAGACAACCTTCCTTAATGGTGTGATTGAGGAAGAAGTATACATTGAACAAACATAAGGATTTGAAGTCAAATACAAAGGGAAGCATGTATGTAAGTTGAAGAAGGATCTGTATGGACTGAAGTAAGCTCCTAGAGTTTGGTATGGAAGAATAGATAGCTTCTTGACAAGCATGAGTAAATTTGATCCTAACCTTTACCTGAAGGTTATGGAAGATGAACTTGTCATACTATTACTATATGTGGATGACTTATTATTGACATGAAATTAGAAACAGATTGCAGATTGCAAGAAGAATCTTGTTGAAGAATTTGAGATGAAAGATCTTGGATTGATGCACTATTTTCTCATCCTGGAAGTGTGGCAGAGCCCAGAAGGAATCCTTTTGAACCAGGGAAAGTATGTAGTGCAAAAGTTAAAAATATTTGATATGTTGGATTCTAAATCCATGGACACACCCATGAATACCAACCTGAAGCTGCTATCTGATGAATTATCAGAGTTAGTAGACGTGACTCATTATAGAAAATTATTGGGTTGTTGATGTATTTGATGAATACTAGGACATATATATGCCTTGTTGTGAACACCCTGAGTCAATAACTATTTCAACCTAGGCGGGTTCACATGATAGCTGCAAAGCATGTGATGAGGTACCTAAAGGGTACGATAGAATTTGGACTACACTATGATAGAGATCATTACTACATATTGTATGGATATACAGATTCAGATTGGGAAGGAAGCACCGCATACAGGAAAATCACCTAAGGTGGATGTTATTTTCTTGGATCCGCCATGATCTCATGGTTTAGTAGGAAACAATCCAATGTTGTTCTCAGAACGACTAAAGCAGAGTACATATCATCCTGTTCTACTAGTTGTGAAGCGATATTTCTTCAGAAATTGATGTCAAGTCTATTTGACTTGGAGTTGGACACCACAGTGATTCTATGTGACAACAAGATTTGTATAAAGATGACAAAGAATCCTATGTTCCATGATAAATCAAAGCACATAGAAATCCAATATTTTTACATAAGGGATATGGAACAAAAGTGAGCTATAAAACTCCAGTATGTGAGTACCAATGAGCAAGTTGTTGATGTATTGACTAAACCTCTGTCTCGAGTAAAGTTTGAATACTTCCGTGACAAGCTTGGTGTAGTATGAGAATAATTTCCTCACAAGGAGGAACAATGATGATGAAACAAAAGACTTTCCTCACAAGGAGGGACAATGACGATGATACTAAAGACTTTGCTCGCAAGGAGGAACAATGATGATGATATAGATCTTTCCTCGTAGGGAGGAACAATGATGATGAGGTTATAGAATTTCCTTGCAAGGAGGAATGATGATGATATGAACCCTCCTCATAAAGGGGGAGTAGGTTGATGATATGGATCCTCCCTGGAAAGGGGGAGTGGCGATGAGACTATCACTGTGAATGAGATGGCAGTGATGCGCCAGTACAAAAAAGGCCAAGTGCGTCTACAAATACTGATGAGGTCCGACATTTACTTGTGGACGAAAGTATCCTCTCTTGAGGATGGTATTGCGTACAAGAACACTCTGCTAATGAGAGTGGTCCTAGACCTTATCGGCTAATGATGGCCCTGTAGATGATACTCTCTTTTGGAGAGTGATCCTACATTCACTTGTAGGATTGTACCATAGACAAGAACACTCTGCTCTGGAGAGTGGTCCTAGCACTAACAGGATAAGGATTGTCTACGATGAGTCTTACATTCGTTTGCGGATGATGTGGTCCTGCATTCATTTGCGGACGAGATCTGTATTTTTTTGCAGACGGTACTCTCTTCTGAAGAGTGATCCTACATTCAATTGTAGGATGGTGCCGTAGAAAAAAAAACTCTTCCCAGGAGAGTGGTCCCAGCGCTAACAGGATAAGGATGGTCTACGATGAGTCCTGCATTCATTTGCATACAATGTGGTCCTGCACTCATTTACAGACAAGATATGCATTCATTTGTAGACGGTACTCTCTTCTGGAGAGTGATCATACATACACTTGTAGGATGGTGACGTAGACAAGAACACTCTGCTCTGGAGAGTGGTCCAAACGCTAACATGTTAAGGATGGTATACAATGAGTCCTGCATTCATTTGCAAACGATGTGGTCATGCATTCATTTGTGAACGTGATATGCATTCAGTTGCAGACGATGTGGTCATGCATTCATTTGCAGATGATATCTACATTCATTTGTAGATGATGTGGTCCTGCACTCATTTGCAGACAAGATCTGCATTCATTTGTAGACGATATGGTCTTGCATTCATTTGCGGATGATCCAACTAGTCAATGATATGGACCCTCCTCCTTAAGGGGGAGAATGGTGATGAGGATTGCATCATCCTTGGACTTATCTACTAATGTGATAGGATTGATCATCCCAGAAAGAGATCATGTGTGCTGCAGGTCATGATGCTTCTGCCGATGATATTGATCGACAAATCAAGCACAGATACAAACGATGAAGTATTGAGCAAAGGATATACTAATCAAGTGCTGCAAATGATCGAGTGATCGAGTAAAGGATCGAGTGATTGAATGTTGCAAAGGATCCAATGATTGAGTGCTGCAAAGGATAGAGTGATCAAGTACTGTAGAGGATCAGGTGATCAGACACAACAAGAAGATGAATATCAAAGTGTTTCTATAAAGGATCGGGTGATTGAGTGTTGCAAGAAGATGGAGATCAAAGTGTTGCTGCAAGGATCGAGTGATCGAGGGCTGTAAGAAGATGAAGGTCAAAGTGTTGCGACAAAGGAACAAGTGATCAAATACTGCAGAAGATGAAGACTTAGTGTTGTAGACGATGATGTTCCATTACTGAATATTTTTCAGTAACACTTCCAGTTGCTAATGATTGTTGAAAACTTCCTATGACGTATAGATGTATTACCCTGATACTAGTGAATATGCTCTCTCTCCTTGCTCCTATAGTTGATGATGTTGTTGTCAGTAGAATACTCTTCTCGTTAAGGGGAATTGTTGAAATATTGTAACTTTGAAGAATATTCTAAATGTATTTTACTGATGTAACCCAAGGGAGATGTCTTATTCCTCCGTCAGGATGTTACTATTGTATTTGGTCATCAAAGAGTTATGAGGTACAACCTCCATTGTATGTCAGGTCAATAGTACCCTCTTGAATATAATATAATATTGTTGTGTGTCTTCCTAGGTGAAGTCGGACCAATAAGTTTGTTGGGGCCAACTTGTTAAGGTAAAAGTCAAGTGACAGAGAGAGTATAAATAGAGGAGTTGTGTTCCTCATTAGAACACACTCTCACACTTATGTATAGTGCATAGGAGAGAGAGAGAGATTGATCACCAAGGAGGAGGAGTTGTTTTGGGGTTTTATCTTATACATCTTTATAGAGGAAGTTTTGCTGGGTTTTCTTACCCTTCAAGGTTTCCCAAGACAAATCTGTGTCTATCTTGTGATTGTGTTTCTTTGAATGATTCTGCATATGCTGTTGATGTGAAATTGGATTAAACACTAATGATATCTAGCTAAGCATATGAAATCTTAACACACCTCATCAAGTTGTAATCAAGGATTTGAAAGATCTTAAGAATATCCTTAGAGCTGGAATTGCTGATGATATTACCAGGTTGTATAGATTTGACAACTTTGGCCCATCATCTTTTATATCAATTTAATTGCTCATAGAAATTACTTGAGAAAACTTTGGCATGATTGATTTGGTCATGTAAACAATCACTCACCACAAGAACTATGTAATAAGAATATGGTGACTAGTCTTCCTCTTGTCTTTTTCAAAGATGGTGTTTCTCTCAGGTGTGTTCTTGGAAAACATCATTGGTATGGTTTTGACAAACGTGCCTCTTGGCACACCTCATCCCACTAGCAAATTTTTCACAATGATTTGTGTGGTACACTTCCTTCTGCTTCTTTCTCTGGATTCAAATATTTATTTCCTTTCATTGATGATTTCTCCAATTTCACTTGGATTTACTTCTTAAAACTTAAGAGTGAAGTTTTTAACACGTGTTTAGCCTACAAGGCCCTTGTAGAAAAACAATGTGGCCATCAACTATAGAAGCTAAGAACAAGTGATGAGGTGAATATGATATCAATAAATTTATCACTTACTACACTGCATGGGTAATTTAAATGCAACATATTATTCTATACACCCCACAAGAAAATGGTGTTGTTGATAGAATAATCATATGTCAAATTGTATGATCCAATCTAAGGGCCCAAATCTTCATTTTTTAGTGGAATCCATAAATTATGTCAATTACACAGTTAATCACACTCCCACGAAAACTTTAAAATATATAACATAGGAAGAACATGGAGTAAAATTAAACTAAATTTAAGCCATCTTATGTGTTTGGTAGTGAATAATGGGCTCAAATTCCTAATGAAAAATGAAAATCATTACAACCTAAAAGTTAGAAGTGCATTTTTGTTGGATATTATGATGTAAAAGGTCATAGACTTCTTCAACCTCATTCCAATAAAATTCATACTAGAGGAGATGTGACATTTCCCGAAAACCTTTTGGCCTACAAGCCTAATTTAATGTTTGTGCCATCTTCAACCTGCACGCCATCTTCGACGATTGTTCCACCTTCAATTCCCAACTTGTTCTACTAGTGATCCTATTCTAGTTTCTCTTTCATATGATTTTAGTGAAGATGAAAATCGACTTCCATCTATTCACCTTCCTCTAGTTGGGTGCATTGAACATAAACTTGCACTGGCACCATTGCTTTCTAGATGGGTTCATACAACATGATAAGAAGTTGGTGATCTTGTTAGTGATCCTACAGATTATCGTCAATCACAGTCATAGTTCCAATGACCCTCTTATCTTTTGGCTCAGGTTTTAGAGAATCAAGATCTAGATACATATGTAGAAGCTTCTGGCCATCCAAATTGAGATGCAACAAAGTGTGAACAATATTGCTCCTTAATGATAAATGATACTTGGGACCTTGCATCTCTTCCAAAAACAAAGAAAATTGATTAGATGTAAATCTATGTATAGAACTAAGTATGCATTATATAGAAGTGTTTTTTGTTGACAAACATATGGATTGGTTAGTTTCCAAAGGATTTTCCCAAGTTGAAGGGATTGACTATAATTTAGCCAAAATGAACTCTGTTGCCTTCCTTTATCCTTTGTTGCTTCACATAAATGGGAGGTCCATCAAATGGATGTAAAATACTCCTTCTTGCATGAGAATTTGCAAGAATAAATTTACATGGAACAACCTCTTGGATATGTTTAGCGTGACTCCAACTTTGTTTACCGCCTTAATGAATGTCTGTATGTCCTTAGGAACGCTCCTTGGGCTTGATATGCCAAAATGGATAGATTTCTTCCCAAAACATGTTTTTCTATATGCCATTGTGACCCCAATTTCTATACCAAGAGGGTATGAAACCATTGCATAATCCTTCTTCTTTATGTTGATAACGTTATTCTCATTGGTAGTGACCCTAAAATTTTAACCCATGTGAAATCCATCCTTAAGAAGAAATCTGAAATGAGCACGTTGTGAATTTTGCATTATTGATTAGGCTTCAATTCTTGCAAACCAAAGAAGGAATTTATCTTTCTCGATCTAAGTATGCTTGTGACCTTCTTGGCATTTTTCACATAGAATATTGTAAACCAACCCCATATCCCTTGTAGTCTGGAGACAAACTTTCTACAACCTGCACTACACCCAAAGAAGATGCCACCTTGTACTGTTAGTTAGTTGGTATTCCTTTTTTACATGACTCATACACATCATGATCTCCTTTGGTGGTTGTGTTGTTGCCTCAAATATGCAAACACACCATGAGAATAATTGGAAAGCAACAAAAATCATACTTCAATATATTTGGGGTTCAATTTAGTTTGAGATTTATTATAGTTCATGGGGGACTCTTTTGTTGGTTGGTTTCACTTTTTTTGATTGGCCTGGTGACCTTGATGATCAAAAGTATACTACAAGTGATGTTTTCAATCTTGGTTTCGAACCTACCACTTTTTATTTGACAATCCCTATTCATTAATGTATTAACAAAATAATTTTCTACAATATATACAAACATACTAAATGATTGATAAAAAAATGAGATGCTTACGATTATCCCCATGATAGTATACTTATACTTATTAATTGGTCACAAGGAAAAGGGGTATGTAACTTTTGAATTTTCATTAATGTATTTAGTATTTATCATTATTGTTATTATTATCATTATATTTATTTTAATGTTTGTTACATCACCACCATCTTAAGGAATGTTCTGTCCTCAAACAATAATTAGGCTTGTTTTCTGCTTTTATTGGAAATTGGATCTCAACCTTCCTAAGATGATATGGAATATACTTTTTAGGTGGTTTTTTTATTTCTTCCTTTTGATTGATAGTTCCATTTTGACATGCATCATTCTCATCATTATTTAGAAGTGTGCATGGTATTGATGCTAATGATACTTTTGGTGATGTTTCGTTACGATCAAAATTTGGGTTGTATGCTATAGTGATTTCCTTTCCTAGGTTCAAGACTTCTACTTGATTTCCATCCTATTCTATAGTAGTGTAAAGACATTCCTACACATCTATGCCCTAGAAACCAATTCTTCCTACATTGAAAATAATTGTTTTCCTTTATTCTTTTTTGAACGGTGATAATTATTATCGTTGTAATTAGTTTCCCTTTTGGGAGAATAAACAACTACCTCTTGTTTAGTAATTAAATTCCTTTTGAAAATTTTTCTACTCTTATAGATTCAACCAAGTTCTTAGGTCTTGCTATCCTTAGATCATCGTGGATAATGGGATTTAACCTAGAAATATGCATCTTTAGTAGTTTCTTATTATAAGATTGGGAAACTTGGTTTGCAAGAACTTCCCATTCATGTGTATATTCATTCACTATTCATGTTTGTTATAAATGGGAAAATTTGATATTGGTGTCAACTTCTTCATCGTGAAACCTCTTAAGGGGATCTTATGTGAGCATGTGCGAGTTAACTGAGAAACCACTAGTTTTTTTAGAGTACCATGTGAACCAATCATAAACATCACCTTCTAAATATAAAGATGCCATCAATACATCCTCTAATTCACTAATAGGTGGATTCATAGAAAACATTCCCTCAATTATATTAACCCACATGATATCCCTTTGATCGACTAATCCATCATATTTAGGTAGCTCGATTTTGAATTTATTTAAATAACACGTGTTATGTAGATATATATGGTAATTAGTGTTGGGCAATTTTGGGCTTGGCAACTATCTTTGGTGGACTAAGGATTGTACAAATAATGAAGCTATCCTTTAAGTTAGTTGGCCAATCCCTTAACTATGATTATTAAGTATCTTTTTCATTTCATCCATATCATCATTTCTTAGCCTTAATAGGGATTTCCAATGAGTCTCAGACTCTTCCATTATCTTGCTAAGACTATCTCTAAATGTTTTAGACATCTCTTCTATTTATTTGTTTACTTTTTTGCTAATTATGTGTCCATGTCTTAATTCTTTCTGTCATTTCCCATTATTGCCAATATGGTGTTTTATTCCATTGTCTTCTTCACTACAATGGTTAACGTTAGGATGCAATTATTCATTCTTAACTATTTTGAGGTTGTATTTTTTTCTTATAGATACCACCTCTTTTTATATGAAGTTTTTTCTTATAATTGACTTAGAAACAAGAGTAATTTTTATGTATTTATGGTAGCAGGAGACAATCACCAAATTTGACTAATCCCTCACCGTACAACATGCTATTTTTTATAACCTATTATTTTATTATAGTTATATATTCTTGTATTGAATCAAATTTTATAAAAAAATATTTATCTTAGGTATGCTGATGTTAGTCTTAATTTGTGTAGCCCAAACATACGCGGTGGGCCAGTGTCAATTGTACACAGATTTGAATCAATTTTATGAGTTGATAGTGATTTTGATTAACTCCTATTTAATTTATAATTAATTTGATTAATTGCGCCGAGAGACGCTCTACAGCCTCAGTATGGGGGAGATCTTGTCACGTGATGTCACGTGAGTGAATATTATGGGGGAGATCTTGTCACGTGATGTAACGTTACTAACATGTCGGCAAAAAATAATAGTGAAAGTAAATATTATGGGAGAGATCTTGTAACGTGATGTAACGTTACTAACATGTCGGCAAAAAAATAGTGAACTAGTGAAAGTGAATATTATGGGGGAGATCTTGTCACGTTCCAAGTATGTTTGGTATTGTAACTTCGGGACAATTTCGTATATAACACCATTAAAAAACCACTATAAAAACACCATTAAAAAACGACTGTCCATTGTTGATAAACACCGAGATCCTTAACACTGTCTGCATTTTGTAATCCGTAACACCGATATTACATTCCAAAGATTCAGAGAGATCCGTAACACTGTTTGCATTTATATATATAGTTAGGAAATCTGTGTGATTATTTAAATGGAGTGCTACCACCCACAAGAAGGAGGAGACATTTCCGAGTCAATTCCGACGGACCCTTGACAGGAGACGTTGTTCCAGATCAAGTAGGACCCCAGTCCCACTCTCTATTCTCATCTTTACTTTAAATTTAGTTGTGTGTGCCTGGCAAGCTACCCATCCTTATAAATTCTCTCCGTCTCACAGCTATTTCTTCATCGTCGAACTCTCGTTAGTTCAAATTGTTTCTATATCCAGTACTCCAGTCGAGTCTTGAGGATGGGATTGGTAGGTTGCCAAGAAGGGGCACGCATCATGCACTGGCAGTGTGTTCTGAGTAGCATGGTAATGTTGTGCAGCCTGTTCGTGGGCTCTCAATGTTCAGCCTTCAACGATTTCTTTTACCCAAGCTGGGCTCTTGACCATGTTATGTATGAAGGGGAGTTGCTCATGCTCATGCTCAAGCTCGATAACACTTCTGGTATTTTTCTATTCACTTTTT
>LPNX010372867.1:79823-109630 GCA_001517045.1 Pseudotsuga menziesii | reverse complement strand
TTTGCACATGGTTTTCATGTGCAAGGCATTCTAAACAACCCATGGTTTTATTGTACATGGTTTATGAGGCTTTGCACATGGTAACCATGTGCAAGGCCTCCTAAAATGTGCAAGGCCTCCTAAACAACCCATGGTTTTATTGTACATGGTTTAGGAGGCCCTTGCAAATTCTTTTAAGACCATGTGCAAGGCCTCCTAAACAACCCATGATTGTAGGAGGGCCTTGCATATGGTTTTAAAACCATGTATGGGGAAATGATGCAATGCTCGTTCCTAACAAAATAAAAAATATTACATGTCAGCCATAAATAATATTAAATATTAATAATAAAAATATTATATGTGGACCTTAAATAAAAAGATGTGTCTTTTGGTTTAAATCAAATCAATGGATACCTAAGAAGAGGTTTGCACCTGAAGAGATTTGATCCATCTCGGCGCTTGATAGAGCCTAGGATTTGGATCTACGCTGGTTTATAATCAAGTCCTAAATATTGTTCTTGAGATCTTGAAGTATGAGACTCCTTCATTAGTTTACCTACAAAGACGTTTGCAATAGGTGCGAGTCATGTGAATCCCAATGTTGCATTAGATCCTGGTCTCGTCTACGATGTGGAATTTGATGACAACGTTAGCTTTTTGTGCAGTCTCAACTACCAAAAAGCAAATTCATAATGCTATATTATTTTATTTTATAATGTTTATGTTTTTATTAATGTCTTTCGATACTTATGATTGTTTTGTTTTCTCTTGTACATATGTTCACTTATTTTTTTATCTCATTTGTCTTAGCTATTTAAAGAATTGACAAAAAAAATTATGAAAATGAAAAAAAACATTGTTACATTTTATATGTTTAGATTATATTTATTAAGTAAAATGTATATATATATATTATTCAATTTATTTATATAGATTAATGTCAAGTATGTAAATTGAGCAAATTATTATAGTTTATTTTTTAAAACGTTAGTATAACTATTAATAGGTTAAAACTTAATTTCTTGTGATGATCTTGTGTATCTTGAAATAATTTTCGAGAGTTCACAAATAAGAGATTTACGTTTATTTGGAGTTATTTTATGATATAGTCACTTTATAATTAAAATATAAGTATAACCAAATGATGGAGGAGTGTTCAACAAGTTTTCCTTTATTATCTTTATTTGTAGAAGTTGTATGGAATTATTTTTACACCTTGCCATTAAAAATGCAATGCCTCTTTTTTTACTAGCTCATATCTCTTTTAAACCTAATATTTATATTTACAAAACCTCAATTTATTAAAGTACAAGGACATTGCTGCCTTGCCGCTCTTGTTTTTATAAAGTGACTTAAAAAAAGCCAAATCAACTTACCCTCTATAATGTTGGAATTAACTATATGAATTCTTCAGGATGTGATTGTACCTAACATTGTGATTTATGGGTTTTTAATGTGCCTATACATATTAAAATTGAAAATTGGCTATATGGATTTGAAAATAAAGTGGATATCAATTTAATTGTATGGTGGCGTGACAACATACGAAAAACAAAAAGGTATGGTTTACAATTTCTTGAATCTCTGAATTGTATGGGTGACTAGTTTTTAATTGTTTGGATAAATCACCCAAATTCGTTAATGGATAAATGATGCAGCAAAGCAATACAGATGAAGATGACACAACACAAAAAAAAATGAATACCGATCATATGATGATATACATAATAGGCCCGCAAAGCAATCTACGCCAACATTAAGTAATTACAATGTACAAATTTTTGCTTGTGTCTGTAATTTGACAATGGTGGATTGAATTTGATATATTAAAAATAAATGATTGATATGAATTAATATGTTTTTTTTAATGTATAAGAATATATGAAAAATAAATAATTGAAAATATATTATTGATATGAATTTTCTGCAATGTATAAAAATATATTGAATAATTGATAAAAAAATAATAGATGCTTACAATGAGCCTTGTGATAGTATACTTATACACATTGATTGTCCTCGAGGTGAAGGGGTATGTATATTTAGACTTTTCCCCTACAAATGATCAAGTTGTTGACATTTTTAGAAAGTATCCTACAAAATCAAAGTTCTCCAAACTTCAATCTATGTTAGGAGTTCATAAAGTTGTCATTAAGTGGGGATAGGTTCTAATGTCTACTTCCTTCTCCTATTGTGCCACCTTTTTAAATCCTTCAATCATATCCCAAGTTGTTCTTAAGGGGGGATGTTAGGATATTTAGACACTTAAGAATGAGTTAAGATAAAATTGGTTTAATGTTTCTTTAGGATGTATTAGTTATGTCTACAATCATGGTATGTTCTAGACATAAAGTGATCCCATATTTCATCTTATCCTTGAACTTAATGGCTATATTGATAAATGGAATAACACCTGATTGGTCCATGATATCTATTTAAATAACATGGAGGGTCATTTTCGAATGCTCTATAGTGAGAAACTCATATGTAAATATTTTTCCTTTGAATCAATATATTGCTTTAAGTGGCTATTTGGTCAGGGCCATGGACTGTTTCCTTCTTTGGGAGTAAACCACATAATAAATTTGTGTGTCAATCTGTGATGTATTTGTGTGAATGGTTCTTAAGGTGTTGGACTTGTGTGGAAATACCCTATTTTAGTTGAAGAAGAATGCAATGTGTTACCATATTGGATAACTCTTAGGAAAGGATATTTCTTTCCCAACACTAAATTTCAAGACTTGGAAAAAATCAATGCCATTAGACACTCATGGACATAATCTACATGAAAAAAACACATGGTCTTGGATTAATAATTTACATCTCCAACTTATCTTTCTTACATCACTTATATTTTTTTGTAAAGAGAGTAAAAATGAAAAAGAAAGAGGTAATATATCATAAACATACATCAATATTTAGGAATTTACATTCCAAACAACACTTTTCGTTGATGGATAGCAAGTATTGATTCTACTAAGAGTTTCCTCTAGAATAACTTTGCTAAAATTTCAGCTAGTAATAAAGATGACACAAATCTATGATTTCAATTTCCTATGGCCAAAATTAGGGTCATAACGGTGCATTCCAATCATGAGCATTTATCATAGTAAAGAAATATATGATGATTATACACTATCAATATTATATAATAGGTAAATATGCCTACCTCAAGAATATGCAACTTTCATAGTGTGGTTACCTTCTTATTCACGCATTGAAGACATCTCCTTTTATGAGATTGTTACTATAAAATATATATGTTATTTTGGTGAAGTAAAGAGGACATGATCATTGTAATAAAGGTTACTATATGCCATCTAAAGACATGTTTGTGGAGTTTTTGTTTTTTTAATGTTTAAAAAGAGGTAAATCAGTTGATATGTCTAAAGTTTAGACTCTAATATTAGAAATCACCCTTGAAGTCAATGAAGTGTCTTAATGAGACCATTGTAGAGAAAAAAACAAAGAAAAGACACTTAGGAAACGTCACAAACTTTTATTATGGATTTCCATAGTATTGAGGGCATGATGAAGAAGAGAATGTGTGATGACCACCAATTTAGTTAGGGTACACATACGAAAGAGGTGTTATCTAACAACTTCAAATTTCACAAATGACCATTAAGGTTAGTAGAATGTGGATTCTAAGCATTTATTCGAATTTTACTAGATGGAATTTTTTCTCATGCTTAGCTTAGAATGTGAACACATTTTTATTCTTTGAATGTGTTTCTAAGCAAAAAATTGAAATATGGTTAATTTTAATAATGTTCCCATAGGATAAAAATTTAAAGTTTGATGTTTCATTTCTAGCAACCATAGGTACATAGTTGTAGCATAGAGAACTTAGACAAACTAAATATTGAATAGAATAGAGTGTTGAGCACAAAGTGTACATTTGTGCACAATATAGATATCTACCTTAGCATTCAATAGAACCATCAATGTCGACTCTCTTCCTATCATATGAATATTTTTCATCAATGCGACAAGGTTGCACATTGACAGTTCCTAGTTTCTAGTAACGTTGCAAAGGTTCTCTAATTCTAGGAGTGAACCAACTCTTCCTCATGCCATACCCAACAATAGATTAGTCATTCCATTCATAGTGTTTAGTTTGAATTTATTAACACACCTTGTGGTATAAAATCAACATAGTGGGTCTTTCTGCCTTGTCTTAATTTCATAGTTTTATAAGTTCTAGTTGTGGTTCCACTCAACCTAAAGTTTTTGCCTTCCCAAGGATGGTTTGACTAAACAATTTTCATCTGGGGGTTTTGCAATTAATTTTGAGCTCTCTTAATATTTTTTAAGTGTTATATATTCATAATAGATATACGATGATATCATAGTATAATACTCATCAAGAGATTTTGATGGTACCAATATTTTAGAATTCATACTACAGGTGATGGACCAAATATCCAAACAAGCATTAATAGGACCAAATTTAGTAATCCCATGCCTAAATAAAGTGAAAGGGCGACTGGATAAGAATCCTCTTTGAGAATCCAACATATCCTTGATGTATATATAGGAGTCAAAGAGGGTTAGAAAGAAACAATAATTAATGGGCATAACTATAATTAATTTAATAATAATGATTGAGGGTTATGGTAAGGGGATTAACATGTCTGTCCCATTTAAACCAACAGTTTCCTCAATGTTGATTCACCATGGATGCTTGTATCTGAATAACTTATCTTACCAAGTCACATATTGTATTGACATGTTCTTGTACTTGATGAGGTATTCAATTATTGCTTGATTTTGTAGTTGGTTGTTCCATGTTTCAATCAGTGTTTAAGGTTATAGCATGGTTTTTTCCACTTTATTGTGATTTGGAAAAAAATTCTAAACCAAAATCTTTTCTCCATTTTCCTTGTTTAAACATGAAACAAAGAAGATCAAATGTAGATGTAAAGATGGAGGGAAATCCAATTTGTAAGAAATTTACTAGTATTCTGCAATACCTTATAGGGATCACAATACTTGGGTGGTAATTTACTGTCCTTTTATTTCTCAAGGGACATCTATTTGTATAGTTACAACCTTAGAAATTTCCATTTCCCCACTTCAAGTGCCTTTCATTGCGATGTTGATTTTCATATTGTTTCATCTTATTGTGGGTTATAACCAAGTTGTAGTTTAATGGTTAGAGAAATTTTTGTTGGTGCTAGAAATGAGCCTTAATCGCTTGAACCTTAGGTTTCCCTCTGAATGGTGATGTGACAGATGAAGTATGATACCAATAAATTTCCATAAATGGGGACATTTTGAATGAAGTATGGAAGGATTGTACTCGTATTTTGTCAAAGATAAAATTTTACCCACGGTGATTGTTTACCAAATGTAAATAAATAGAGACAACCTTTTAGATATTTATTCAAAATCTCAATTTTCTCATTACATTAGGGATGGCGAATATAGGAGTTGTGAGTTAGTTGAGTATCCAAATAAGAAAACAATCTAGTACATAAATTACTAGTAATAATCTTAAGGTTTAGATGTAGCTTTTGAAATGGTTCCATGAATGTTATGGATACTAAAATTGCTTCAAAACGACAACAATTGAGAAAAAATAGACATACTTTGTAAGTTGATACACCAACACCATGATGACATTATTCCCTTCATACGTTAGTAGAACTATGATAAAATCCATTGATACCTCTTCCTAATGTTAAGTTGGTATGACTAGTGATTTTATAAGAGTTTGGGTATGTATCATCTCTCCTTTTTCTTTTGGAAAACCAATCACTCCGCCAAAATATTTTGAACATTATTTTTAAGACTGTTATCCACCTGAATGGCACCTCTCCGTCCGAGTGCCGACATCCTTCATGTCGGCACACAAAAGGACATCTATGGATTGAGGTTTGCCCAAAACACTATAGATGAGCTTCTTGTAAATGAAATTCATTATCCATCCAGTGGTTTACTTTGCCTTTTTAGATATGTCAAGACATATCCGCGACCCTATATACATGCAACTCGCGGATCATACGCGAGTGTCAGTGTTTGCAAGTCGCAGATGGATGTATCCGTGGGTTGCTCTTATGGAAAGTCGCGGATCATACGCGAATTGTCCTTCTCGATACCCGTGGATGCCTATCTTTGACATTTAAAAATAAAACACGCAATTACTTGAGATTAGTTAAACCATTTACCTTAATCTTCTTAACTGTCTCAACCTCCTCAACCTTCGAAACTGCCTTATTTCATCCATATAAATACAGGCCTTGGGGAGGGTGTTTTAGAGACATACACTTGGAGAGCAAAGTCATGCTAGTGGATTTGATACAGAAGTCTTTGGAGCAGTGGAACTCAGAATCCTTTGGTTGCAGAGGAGTCTTTGTCTCAGGCGTTGGGTTGTAATCTGAACTCTTTCCATTATTGATAATAAAGAGAATCCTTCTTCCATATGTGTCTCATGTATCTTGGTTTGATAAATGTTTATGTTTCTGCATTTTATATATGATTTATCTAACCTACTTATATATATATATATGAATCATCTTGTATCTGGAAGATTGACTCTTGACAGGTGAAGGAGGAGCAACCTTGAAGACTTTGGAGGTGAAGCAGAGCGGAAGAGGACAAGCTAGGATCAACCGTCTTGCATCGGGTGAGTCTTTCCCATCCTCCTATTCCCTTTACTGCACTCTAGAAGTCAATTGTCTGCAAGTTAATTGAGTATGTTGGTAACCCCAGACCTTCGGTTATAAGGTGTATAATCCTATACAACAGAATTGGCGACTCCGCTGGGGATACCTAGACTACTGTAGGTTGTTTCTGTCACCCCTGACTAGTCTTTGCTTGAAGTCTGTGTGTGATTTTACATCCTGGTTCATACTTGCCTCAGTATTTGAAAGTCTTGGGAATTTTTCTTGTTTTTTGAGAAAAATATTATACCTATCTGCGAGTTTCTCTTCTGCACAGTCGCGGATACAAACCTGCATCTGCGGGTTGCTGTATTGAATAGTCGCGGATCATCTGCGGGTTGCCCTTCTATACAGTTGCGGATATGCCTGGAAGTAGGGATTTTTAAGTTAAGGTTTGCTTGTTCCTTTCTTTTTGTAATCCCTGTTGGTGAGTTGATTTTATTTATGAATGATGTGTAGCTTGTCTGAGTGCCTCTGTTGATCACACTTTGTGCTTTTTCAAAAGCCCTTGAGTCTCTTTTACTTGGATTATTTTCTGTTTGCATGCTGAAGTGGTTGGCTTGTTTGGGTTGTGGGTTAATGTGTCTTTGTCTAGATCTGTGATCAAGGTCTTAGGATTTATTTTTTTCCAGTCTGTCTTCCGACAGTGGCTGGTTGTCATTGGCATTTATAAGTCTACAGTGATTTTTGTCATTGTGTGCACCCAAGATAGGGTTCCTAGCCTTCCTTTGTTGGTTTTCTTTTGGTTCTGTCAGCCCGTTTGCTTCAATTTGTTGCTTTTAGACAGTTTATTTGATTCAATTTTTCTCAAGTACAGTGCATAGTAGGTGCATGACTCTATGGAGTTAGTTTCATCCTTGTTGCTTGTTCTTTATCTTTGTGGTAAATTTTTATAGCATTAGGGTTTGCTCTTTGCTCTTTCCCCCACCTCCTTTGCTTGGCATGATTGTTGGCTTATGTTTCTGATCAACCTCTGTTAGTGATCTTTGTTTGATTTCAGAAGCTTGTTGGTGTTGGTTTCCTTCTTCTTTTGTTGGTTAACTTCACCATGCCAAAATAGTTGACTTGTCTTTTATGCAAGCCTTCCTTCCAAGTAGGGTTTATGATGACTTTAGTTCAGTCTAGAGTTTGTTTGGTGGTTGTATAGCAGAGTTACTTTTGCTTTGTTCTTGTTATCTGCATGCTTTTAGTTTGTAGGTATTTTTATTTTGCATTTATAAAGAAAAATTAAAAAGAACCTATACATGTTTGTGCTGCTTGCCCCCCTACCTCCTTCTTTGGCTTGACCTTGTTGGACAAGGTACTGAGCAGCCTTTGTTTGTAGGTTTAGTTTGATACTTGGGACTTCTTGACCTTTGTTTATGTCAGTCTTTTTTCTCAGTCTCTTCATTCCAAAGTTGTTGGCTTGTTTTACTTTTGTAAGCCTTCTTTTCAAGTGAGGTTGATATCTAACTTTAGGGAAACCTAGGGCTTGTTTGTGGGGTGTAGAGTAGTTGTCTATTTGCTTTGCTTACAGTACTTGCTTGCATTAGTTGATAGGCTGATTTTTCTTTTTCATTTATAAAAGAAAAAGACAAAAACACATGTTTGTTTTATATGCATGTAGATTAGGTTTTTAGTCTAGATTGCATGGCATATCATTGTTTTTGAAAAAATAAAAATATAAAAAGAATTTGTTCTTTTGTGGCTTTCAAGTTTCTATTTGATAAAATAAAGAGAATAGTTTCTGCTTTCAGCATTTAATATCTCTTTGCTTAGTCATTTTGTTTCAATTTTGAGTCAAAACACCACATAAGTTTCATGCCATTTACCCTCTGACTAAAAACAACCCTTAAAATAAACGATATAATTTAAAAATTATTAGTAAGTTTTATTTTATAGGGTCATACACCAACTAGCTCAGGCTAGACTTGTGGATTAGGGAGTTTTAACTCTCCACAAATGTGAAAATTTCAGACGTAGTTAGCCAATCACTAGGTAAATCCTTTTCTATGTTGATTGTATCTGGGAAGCTCCTCTCAAACGGGAGTTAAGCACAAGGCCGTGTGGAGACTTGGACTGAGGAGATAACCCTCTGATTCCTTGTCAAAGCATAGACCAAGGTTTTTACGCATCTGGGGATTCTGTCTTAGACAGGGTTTCAGGCTCAGCTACCCTGCCCATGTGTACGAATCAGGCTTGCGACTGTCCCCCCAGACTGTCAATATAGTTAAGGTAGCCTTTAGTCTCTTGACATCTAGGGTTCATACACAGGTACACTGGAAGGTTATTTCTGGTTGACCTTGGACGGACTTGGAAGGTAACCTCAGTAGAAAGTGTGGGAGGGCGGTGGGTGATTCCTCTGCTTGTGCCTAAGAACATCTACACGGATGCCGAGTAACTGTCTATCAGCTTTCTTTTGGAAAGTATATCTTATACCTGTTTGGCTGCTTGGCTTTAGGAATTTTTAGTGAGTGCTGTGTGGTTTGTCTGTACTTAGTGTGCCTTTAGGTGTGTGCTTTGTAATTTTGGTTGCCTATCAACCTCAGAATTTGTCTCCTGGTTCGAAACTATGGCTAACACCCCTTTGAACACCAACCAAGAGATCCCCATGATGGGAAATCCTTGTACTATTCCTCTCACGGGGAATGTTGGTGTTCCCTTGATGGCCACCCTGAATCTACCTGGATTCACCCTAGGGCTACCGGTGTGGTTGTTTTCCACTCCAACTGTCCTGAATGCTCCTGATGCTTCTCAAGTAAGCTCCTTATATCAAGGGCATCAAAACACTGCTTCCCCTTCACCTGTAGTTGATTCTCCTCCTCCTTCTACCTCATGCGGTGAAAGTACTGATACTAGTAACCGATAGTCTAAAAGGAGTAAAAGGAGGAGGAATCAGAAGAAGGCACATAAGAAAGGGGGCACCTGTTCAACCTCTGTAAGTCAAGTTGAACCTCACCACCCAGCCTTTGTTGTCCATGCTGGGGGCACTCATCCAACCTCTGCAGGTCATGTTGGATCTAAGCACTCAACCTCTGCAAGTCAAGTTGATCTTCACCATCCAGCCTCTGTGGTTCATGCTGGTGCGATCCTTCCAACCTTTCCAGGTCATGTCAGATCCAGTCACTCAACCTCTGTAGTTCATGTTGAGGGCACCCATTCAACCTCTATTGTTCAAGTTGAATCTCCCCATCCAACCTCTGTTGTTCATGTTGGATCCATCCACCCAGCCTCTATTTTTCATGCTGGGGGCACACACTCAACTGCTACAAAGCAGATTGATCCTAACCATTCAACCTCTATTGTTCATGTTGGTGGTGCCCATCCAACCTCTGCAGGCCATGTTGGATCCAGTCTCTCAGCCTCTACAAGTCATGCTGGGGGCAGTCTCTCAGCCTCTGTACTTCATGCTGAAGACAATCTGTCAACCACTGCGAGTCATGTTGACACTGTTGCAAAGACTACCCGTTCAAAACACAAAACCAAGTTTCCTTGTAAGCTTTGTGAGGGAGACCACCTTACTTATAAATGCCCTTCTATCGTGGAGGTGCGAAGAGTTTGGATTCATGGCCATCCTGTTTTTGAACATTATGAAGCTTTTCAACAACCAGCCTCTCTTAGTCAAGTTGGACCCAGTAACCCAGCCTCTGGTGTTCATGCTGGGGGCAAACTCTCATCCTCTGCAGGTCATGTTGAGAGAAAACAGTCAGCCACTGCTAGTCATGTTGACAACATTGAGAAAAATGGTCATTCGAAGTGCAAACTTAAGTTCCCTTGTATGCTATGCGAGGTGGATCATCTTACTCACAAATTGCCTGCTATCGCAGAGGTGCGAAGAGTGTGGTTCAAGACTCAAGAATTTCCTTCTCCTGAACAACCTATAGTTTCTCAACAACTTACTCAACCTTTGGTTGATCAAGTGGTCGAACCAATCTCAGATTTGGTCGATCCCACTCTTCTTTTGGAGAGTGATCCTGATGTGATTGAACCAATGTCATCTTTGGTCAATCCCACTCTCCCTTCAGAGAGTGACTTTCACGAAGCAGTTGAATTGATTCCAGTATCGATCAATCCCACTCTTCCTTTGGAGAGTGAAGTGTCTGCTAGTCACATTTTCTTCACTTCCAGTTCAGAACTTACTGAACAAAGGGGCACTGAACTCGCTTCGGATCAACCCCCACCAAGCTTTCGGATTGCTTCCTTTGATTGGGAAAGCCTAGTTGAGCCGCGCCTTCCTTCTGATGCACCTTTCTAGATAAAGGTCAAAGTTGAACCCTACACGATTGCTCGTTGTATTGTTGATGAAGGAGCCTCAGTTAGTATTTTGTCTGCTCGTTCTTGGCGAGGCATGGGATCTCCCAGCCTTGTGTCGACTGCTAGTCAGTTACTGGAGTTTGATAGAAGAACTTGTATAGCCTTGGGAATTCTTGCTCAAACACCTGTTACTTTGGGCGGGAAGACCGTCTTAGTTGACTTCATGGTGATAGAAGACCCCTTGGACTTCAATATGCTCCTTGGACATGATTATGTCTATGCCATGCAAGCTGCGGTGTCAACATTCTTTCGTGTGATGTACTTTAATCATGGCGAAGAAATTGTCACTATCGATCAGTTGGATTTTATTGATCCGTCTCTTGACCTGATTAGAGACCAGGACTTTCCTTTATTGATTCCCAGTGTTTCTATAGACCCTACCCCACCACAGGTGAACTATGTGGCCTCATGTCCTTTGTGTTCAATTGCTACTGAGAAGCAGCCTCTGTTTTCATGCTTACCTTCTCAAGACTTGGTCCTAGTAGTTGAACAGGTGAGTCATCCTATACAGACTGTGGGGCCTAATCTCCACTCTGTTAATCCATTTGAAAGTTTAGACATGTGTCCTATCTCGGATGATCTCCTTCCTTCGAATGAAGTCTTCCTAGAGTCTTTGATACAGTCTGACCTTCTTTTGGATGTTGGTTCAGTTGTGACTAAGTCTAACCCTGATTTGCCTAGTAGGCCTGACCTTTCTTCTTGTGTTGGTCTTGTTGAGTCTTTTCACTCTTCCTTCGAAAAGCAAGTCAGTGATACTGATGAGTTTGATTTTTCTTATGAATTTTTCAACTACTATGATACTGAGTTTGTTCTTACAGACTCTATCTCCCTTGTTGATTTTTTCTCTCCTTCTGAGGTTGATCTTATTGATTATAAACCCTCGAGCCTTGGTTCTATAGAATCTTCTTCAGTTGATTCTGCCTTGACTTTTTCTTTTGTAGAAGATAGCAAAGTCACATGTGTTTTTGCCAAAGTGACCCGCATCGGATCGTTTCTTCTGAATATGATTTTGATGTTGTTGTTTCTTGGAGACAGGATTTTTAGTTGGATTCACAACTGTTTACTGGCCTCACCTTGTTGTTCAAGTCATCATTGCATTTGCATGTGCCCTGCTTGCGCTTATGAGCCTGATGCCAGCTTCCACGCTTTTAGTTCGTTGTATAAGCCCTCATCTTTGTTCTCATCATCGCTAAGCCTTGTATCATTTTGCCTTTGCAACTTGACACCTTTTACCTTGAGGAGACATTCCCTGAGTGTTCTTATCTTCCTCACTTTCCTTGCATTACGCATAGGTCTGTTCCTTGCGCTTGGAACTAGTTTCGCCTGCCTCTGACACTCGTCTCCTCGCATTTAGAGCATTCTTTTTGCTCTCCTTCGAGCTCGTTAAAAACAGTAAGGAGGCCGCGAGTTGGATTTTCCGGACTCGTTAAAACTTCACGGGAAAGATTATGAGTTTCTTTAGGCCCAAGTCTGACTCCTCAAAATAGAATTGACTGCCGAGTAAACTTGTTCGTTCAGGCTCGTTAAGAATATGTGAACGGACATCCACATTGGTGGTAGGTTATATCTTTCTCGGACCATGTGGAATAATACGAGAAAGGATCCCTCTATTTTCTTTTTGAATTGAGAAGAGTATTCTCAGGCATAGGTTTATCACTTTTCTGTACCTGAGGGACTAAACTTACAGAAAAGGAACCCCCAGTATGAGCTTAGTTTTCTCTTTTTCGTGCTCTGGACCAAAACATGAAAAATATTTCGAGTGTACTTTATGTCTTTTTCATGCTCTTTAAACCCTAAAGAACAAAGCATCGAGTTTATTGTTGTAAGCCCCATTTATCGTAATCAAATGGATCTTTCTGAGTGATCTTGCCTTCCTTCACACTCGTCAAAATCAGGCTATATGCTGCTTTTGAAGGAGCGTTGGGTAAGTGGTAATTTAACCTTTTTTGGACCTTCCTGACTAAGTACGAAAAAGGTGCGCCTTTTCTTCTTCGGAAGTTAAGAGAGTTCTTCTTTGGTGTGTTTTATACTTTTTCGGCCTTAGGAGACTAAATTGTACAAAAAAGGACCCCCCTAGAGTCTTCTTTGGAGTTTTTAGACTCTCTAAACTATGAAAACACTGTCGAGCATGTACTAGTTCGGGCTCGTTAAATCCACGAATTAGTGACACTATCAAGCATTCTTTTCCCATCTCTTCAAGCTTGTTAAAAAATGAAGAGGGAACTGAGTTGACTTTCCTGGACTCGTTAAAATTTAACATGGAAGGTAAGTAAGAAGTTTTCTCTTGTTTTCAGTACTGGCAGCATGTCATCCTTGAACATCTTACTCTTTGTTTTCTGATATCCATGTTTCAGTGTCCACTTGTGTTCAGCTATCACTTTGAGTTTCTTACTCCTCCTCTTGTCCGTTATACTTGGGGAATCTGATGATGTCTCCTACATGACAGATAAGTCTAGTTGTTCTCTCTATAAGTTATACGCTGCCTTGGGTCATCTCTGTGTTGTGCTCACTGTTCAAGGACTCTTCCCAATGTCTGATTTATAGCCTGATCCCATCATTGTTATATCTGTTATCTATTTATGTCTCCCTTCTTTTGCCTAGTTCCTAGTCACTCTTGTGATCCATTGGAGGATCTATTGCCTTCCGTATCACAGCATGGTTCTGTTTCAGTACTTCTTGCTGACGAAGACCTAGAGTTTTGATGATAGTACCTCAGGATTCACTTTTATCATTGGTGAATTCCTTTGTTTTAGTTGTTGATTCTCATCTATTGATTGACAAAATGTTGAATCCTTTCCATGTTGGACTTCAACTTACCCTTATTCACATGGCTTAGATTGTACTGGTTCTTTGGGATCCTTTATGAATACCTTAGTTCCTCACCTATGGACTAAGTTGCGCAAGATTATGTTCTATTCTTCTACATAGCTTCCAGATCTTTGAAGACTCATTATTGTATATTGTGGCTTCGATCCACTTTTGTAATATACGTGGGTTTATACCCATATCATATGATGTACTCAAATACTGTAAAGGAGCTAGTGTTCCAGTAAATTGAACATAGCATCCTCAGATGTAACTTTGTATCTGCAATTACTATGTATTTGTTTTAGGTACCCTCTCTGCTCCATTGGGTTTCTGAGTTCTCCAAAGATGATGATTATAATGTCTTTCGGCCATCGTTTCCCTCTGACCTCACACATTAGGGGGCATCTGTTATCCACCTGAATGGCACCTCTCCGTCTGAGTGTCGCATCCTTCATGTTGGCACACAAAAGGACATCTATGGATTGAGGTTTGCCCAAAACACTATAGATGAGCTTCTTGTAAATGACATTCATTATCCATCCAGTGGTTTACTTTGCCTTTTTAGATATGTCAAGACATATCCGCGACCCTATATACATGCAACTCGCGGATCATACGTGAGTGTCGGTGTTTGCAAGTCACGGATGGATGTATCCGTGGGTTGCTCTTATGGAAAGTCGCTGATCATACGCGAGTTGTCCTTCTCGATACTCGCAGATGCCTATATTTGACATTTAAAAATAAAACATGTGATTACTTGAGATTAGTTAAACCATTTACCTTAATCTTCTTAACTGTCTCAACCTCCTCAACCTTCGAAACTGCCTTATTTCATCCATATAAATACAGGCCTTGGGGAGGGTGTTTTAGATACATACACTTGGAGAGCAAAGTCATGCTGGTGGATTTGATACAGAAGTCTTTGGATCAGTGGAACTCAGAATCCTTTGGTTGCAGAGGAGTCCTTGTCTCAGGCGTTGGGTTGTAATCTGAACTCTTTCCATTATTGATAATAAAGAGAATCCTTCTTCCATATGTGTCTCATGTATCTTGGTTTGATAAATGTTTATGTTTCTGCATTTTATATATGATTTATCTAACCTACTTATATATATATGAATCATCTTGTATCTAGAAGATTGACTCTTGACAGGTGAAGGAGGATCAACCTTGAAGACTTTGGAGGTGAAGAAGAGCGGAAGAGGACAAGCTAGGATCAACTGTCTTGCATCGGGTGAGTCTTTCTCATCCTCCTATTTCCTTTACTTCACTCTAGAAGTCAATTGTCTGCAAGTTAATTGAGTATGTTGGTAACCCCAGACCTTCGGTTATAAGGTGTATAATCCTGTACAACAAAGACCTTAGAAAAATGTCTTCTTAATTTTACGATATTTTTTTTCCAGAAATCTTGAGTGTTCCCTTATAGGAGAAGTGTGTGGTTCCCAAAGGACCTTATGTTTGAGTTAGTATTTGTTATATAAATACACCACCTTCTACCAAAGTGAGTAATTATGCCACTCAAATTTATGTGATGCACTAACTCCAATTTTAGTGGTTGAATGAGCTACCATGCATTATGGTCTTGTTGTTATTCTATCCTTGCATTTTCCATTGAGTCAACTTGTAGAATGGAAATAACAAAAATGAAGGTGTCCATATCTTCTTCTTTCCTTGAAAGTGCATCCACCACCACCCTTTTCCCCCTTTTTGTATATAAGTTCAAATTCATAACCTATTATCTTTGTGGACCATTTTTGTTTCCATTCTAAAGATAACTTCCATTCCAATAAATACTTCAAACTATCATGATTTGTTTTTATCTTGAATTTTATTAATATTAGGTAAGGTCACCATTGTATATGCAATATTTCCAACATTTCATTCTCATATATGGATTCAATTAAGTTATATTATTCAATTTGGCGACATTTGAAGGAAAAGTACCTTCATTCTTACATTAAAATTGCATCGATTTCATTCCCCGAAGCATCAAACTCCACAATAAAGGTTTTATGAAGTTACGCATGACAAAGAAAAGAGTTCTACACATGGCCTTTTTAAGTTTTTCAAAATATTGGGTTATCTCTTGATTCTAAAAAAATGCATCCCTTTTTTAATAATGAATTTAGAGGTGTTATTATTCAACCATAGTTCTTGACAAATTTACAATAATAGCTTGACAATCCTTCGAATCACTTAATATTATTTGAGGTTTTGGGAATTGGTCGTACCATCATAGCTTTATTTTGTTAAGGTCCACCTTGATTCCCTCATGAGATGTAATATGACACAAATATTCCTCTTACTAAACCCCAAATACAAACTTGGAAGGCTTTGCATATAGTTGTTTCTCCTCCAATAGTTTTAGCACTATGTCAATATATTGTACATGATCTTCCCAATATTTGTTGTAAATTAGTATATAATTTATAAACGCCAACATAAATTTATGATAAATGGATTGGAAATAGAGTTAATCAATGTTTGAAATGTGAAAGGTGCATTAGTATGCCAAAAGGAATCACTAGGAACTCGTAATGACCTTCATGTGTTCAAAAGGATTTTTTTTGGGGCCGTCTTCTTCCCTCATTGTAATATTATGATATCTTTAATGGAGATACAACTTAGTAGCTAAAATTTCACTATGTAATTAATATAGCAATTCATAAATCACAAGAATACAAAACTTATTTTAACGGTGATCTTGTTGATATGTTTATAGTGAGGAAACATACACCATCCATAAGCCTTTTATGTAAACCTTCACCATTAGTGAAGATAAACCAATTTGGACAGGTTGAATGATGCCAACATCTAGAATTTATTGAACCACATGCTCAATTTCACTCTTCTAGGCATAAGGGTATTTTTTGCTTAGAATTTAAGAGGAAAGCTCCTTGGTATCAATTAAATAGAACGATCATTCTATTGAGTAGGAGGAAGACCTTTCTAGGGAATCTCAAAAAATACCTTGGAATCATTATTGGTAACTCTTTGTATATACAAATGCACATAGTTTTTATATGTTTCAACATATAGTGAGCACACTTATTCAATTATTATTGGGTTTCCCCATTTTAATAATTTATCATGCTATTATAGTTTATCACTTTAGATTGTTTCCCGTGTGTACCTATGAGTTCAATTTCCTCTCCTTTAAACATGGATCTTATGAAAGTTTCTAAAAATTAAGAGAAATTGCTTCCAATATTTGTAACGATTATACCCTTAAGATGAAATCAAAACCACCCATTTGGATTGCAATAATTGAGCTATCCAAGAAATAACCCATCAAAGTGATATCAATACTATGGTACTTCCATACTTTTTTTATGGTATCTTCATTTACAAACATTACTTGACACTCTACTACTAGATATATAAAATAATTAAGAAGTTTTGCCAATTCGTAGTTAATGAAGTTATGGGTACTACCACAATCAACCAACACTATTTCTTTCTTCTTATTGATATATCCTTCTATATTGAGAGTTTGAGGAGTGCTAACGCTAACCAAAACATGATGTGATATGGTCATAGTAGTCTCTTACAGTTCTAGACCTTGAGAATGTTCCAACTCTTGTTCTTCTTCCTCTTCACATTCCATGTAGAATAATTTATATGCATCACAATTGTGCCCCTTACTATACTTTCTATGAAAATTGAAACATAATATATTTTCTCTTCTTTTATCCAGTTGTTGAGGTGCCAAACTTGCAGGTTGAGTGTGTATAAATCCCTAGAATGCTTTAATTCCATGTGAGAATTTTGAGAATCAAACAATTAATACAAATTCAGAAATTTCGTGTTAGCCTTGATGTTTCTCAGATCTATTTCTCCTAAAATTTTAGTCGTGGGGATGAATCTGAAATATGAATATACAAAAAAAATATTTCACTTCTATTCAGTCCAATTTCACATGGCAATGCAAGAATTTAAATATTATTCAAGTGTACTTCAACATAACAAAGCCACAATAATTTAGGCATACTTTTCCAAGCATATAATGGACCTGGAATGTATTATTACAAGAAATCTACTCCTATATTTTCTACACATGTGTTAAATCACTTAACAAATTCATCTCAATGTTATGTCAAATCAACATGTACAATCGAGCTAGAATTTACCCAATCAAGAAGAAAACATAAGCTCAAATTCAAATATGCAAGCACAAAATATTTGAATTGTTGGAACACTTCATATAAATAAAATATGGAATATATGTACATACCAAATACATATCATAAGTTGATATAAGTTAAGATCTCTAAACTTTAGCCAAGGAAATCGTAAGAAAACACTAATCACTGACTCCTCCTTGTTATATTTTTAATTTGTAGTATATTTTTCATCTCTTTCAACTTTATTTCATTATTCACTTCATCCTACAATTATAGAATTATTCATTTGCAATATAAATAAAATCAAGGATCACTAAAAGATAGCCATGCACAAGAGATACAAATATTTTATCCTTGGATATCCAAACAGGAGAAAACCCAGAAAATGTTTTCTCAAAAGAAATCAATCCAAATTTTAAGGATAATAGCGAACATGAAGATTAATCCCTAGCACAAGAGTGTTCTGTTGTTCCACAACAAATCTTGGTGAACCTTGAGAAAGCTAGAGATAATAAGGTAACCCCAAAAATTGTTTCTTGTGATCTTCAGTTGTCCTCCTTAAGAAGTGCGCCCCAATTGAGAGAGAATATCTTGATTGAATGTGACAAATGAAGTGTGAGAAAACTTCTATTTATATTCTTCAGTTGAATTGATTTTCACTCTTGAGGACTACTTGCACTTTTGTCTTCTTAGTTCAAGCTTCCCTTTTTACTGGGGTATTTTGTCCTTTCATGTCTTCCACTTTCTTTGGGACTTCTTTAATCAATTTGTTTGAATTCTTTGGATATTTCTCCATCATAGAAAAGTTCTCCTCATTGATGTCTCTTACATGTGGTAGTATTCTTTCCTAAGAGATCTAATGTTGATTTGACCATACTTTAAGAAGTCCCAGTCGCTTCTTAGAGGAAATTATTGTCAACTTCAACATTATATTAGACTTTGTATAATATACAAGGAAGTAAGATCTCCTTGTAATATAGACAATTCATCTCACTGTATAAGAATATATCACTCCCGCTACGAAGCAGTCCCACACAGTGAGTATGCAATGTGACCTCTAGCCTACTACCATTTTAGTCAACACATGACTGGATTAGGCTAAGAAGTAATCATTCTATCCCTCTATACATATAGTCAACACATGACTAATCAGGGCTATGAAAAGACCATTCTCTCCAAGGGTCACAAAACTCTAAGATACCAATTTGCAGAATGGTTTTTCAATGTTGGAACCATGAGAACATCGACACTCCCTCTTAGTGAGGGATACATGGTGCACCAATATTCTAACTTGTTGAGAATGTGCTTTAGTATTGCATCTATATTGTACGTGTACTGCATCAACATCAATACTACATCTATATTGGAACTGAACCATATCTATACTTCCACCACATCTGTCTACAATGTATATACTCCAATTGCATCTGTACTACCATCTTGGTATCTAGGCCATGCACCTCTTGTGATTGTATATCACAAATTTATTGAATCATCACGATGTCTAGGCCACTCATATCATATGAATGTCTGCTTACTCATTTGTAAGATCATTTGGGACATTAATCTCATATGAACGATATCCTTACTCATTTGTAAGATCATATGGGCCATTCATCTCATATGAATGTCTACCTGCTCATATGTAAGATCATCCAGTCCATTCATCTCATATGAATTTTTTCCTACTCATATGTAAGATCATCTAGGTAATTCATCTCATATGGATGTATGCCTACTCATCTAGTGTCTGGGAGATTCATTTCTCATGAATTATTTCCTCCTCATTATCACAATATCACATATCCATCAATGCTCCCTTTCACTCAAAGAGGAATTATTCATCACATCAAGGTTGGTGAGAATGTCAGTTATCTATTTGTATGTGGATATGTATTGGAGCTTCACTTCTTCTTTCTGCACCATCGATGCAATTTGTTCCACTTCCACTGTACTAAGTGCCACATAAACATTCTTCTCACTAATCCAAGGTATCATAACTGATCTAGGTTGAAACAATGATTCATGGCGCTTTCTATGTCCATTGCACTTCTCTTAGTTAGAATCTGTATAACTTTGCATCTTTACTTCATCACATGAGACATCTCATAGAATGTATCAAATGTACCACACATGTATCTTAGCACACACTTTGCTGTAACACAATATACATGCCATAAATTGGTTTAGGTGTTCACTGCAAGACAAGTATTAGGACTGGTGTTAACCAGGTTCAATAAATATCTAGTCAACTACCAAATTTGAATATGAAGTAAAATCACTTAGCTTCTCTAGATTTATCTCCATAGGTACAAACATGGACATGTAGTCCATCATATTGAATCTCTTAGGATATCATTTATGTACTCCCTCTATCTTAGGAATATATCCTCAGGTATCTGTCACACTTCTAAGCTCAAGAAATAATCCATCTTGAACTCAGAGCCCAACTCCCTCTTGAACTCAAAACTGATCTTTTCTATTCCACAATGGAACAAATAATCAATCACACAACCTTGTAGTAAAGGTTGGAATCCATATCATTCATCAAGTACATGTCTGTCTTGAGATATCAAATCTTGGGTTCTTGTTTGAGTTTGTATAAAGTATTCTTTATTATCAACAAGCTACTCAATATGTGTTGGAGCATACTACTCTCTCTGCATTTTAGTATATTTCTCCCTTTGCATCTGGACACTCTACACTCTTTGCATTTGAGTATCCTACATTGAAGTAACCTACTTCCTTTTTCATTTGTTGATCTTGGGTATTCATATGTGTAATCTACATAAGTGGGGTTGCTGAGACAACCCTCCTACTCTTTCAAGAAAACTGAATACTCTCCATGACTCCCTCTAAATCCACAAATTGGTTGTGCTTCATGAGTGATCTCTAATGTTGATCAGAACTGCATGTTTGATCTTGTAGATATACTTGGAATTCATCAATGGATTCCCTTTAGGTCTTGGCACTATCTCCCACACATCCTATTTCATGATGGACTAATGATGATATATTTCCAAACTTGTTGTCCCGCTACCTCGTCATCACTATAAGTTTTGGAATCAATAATGTGACTGATCAATTCCATATAACATGAGAACCTTTGAGTTCTTTCATTCTCTCTTTGAAAGTATCACTGAGATTTTCATTCCCTCTCGCATCCTACAAGGATCACAAGGTCATTATAATTACTGCATCATCATCTCCACATTTTTCATAATGGACCTATTCTGTAACAAATAACATAAATGTCCTCACGGGTTAACCAATACTAATTTAAACAGTTATTATATTTATAAAATAACAAATCAAATCAATAAAATAAAACTTATTACACAAAGTATCAAATACTTATCTTTATTTGTTGTGTTGGCTCCCTCTTGATTTTTTCCTCCTTGCAGAAATCACTAGAGTTTATGGAAAGGGCCTCTGCTTCATTGTCTGATATGAATACCTTAATCAAGTTATGAACTTTCATAACTTCTTGAATTCTCCATATTATGTATTCATGTATTCTTGAGAGAATCAATATGCATAGTACAAGGAGACATCTAAGGATGCCATTATCATTGGTATTCTTGTATTTGAATGTACTAGGTCCAATATATTTGGACCTATTATGGAAATATTTGCTTTATCATTCTTTCCAAGTATACATCTTCAACAAAACACCTTCATGTTGAAGCTCTAGAGTACTTACAATTACTCTTTGTAATCTTCATCAATTCTATCTTCTTTAATTTGAGGTGGAAGCTCTTTAATATTAGTTGCATGCTACCTTTCTTTCCTTTTATTTTGAGGACATTGATACACAAAGTGACCAATTGTATGACACTTGTAACATTTTATCTTTGAAATACCCTTCTTGTTTTGTTTTGGAGGTGATATTCTATTTTCCTTCTTCTCACCATTTCCTACTTTTATTTTCTTCTGAGAGAATTGGAAAGCATAGTGACCAATTTTCTGACACTTGTAGCATCTTACTTTTTAAATATTCTTTTGATCTTGAACCAGGGTTTATTATTCTCTTGAATATCTCTTCTAATTCCTTTTTTGTTCTTCTGATCTTGGGTTGTCATGTTGCTAGAAGCAATCCCACACAATAAGTACTCAATGTGAACTCTAGCCTACTACCATTCCAGTCAACACATGACTGGATTAGGCTAAGAATCCAATACCTCTATACATAAATTCAACACATGACTAATCATGGCTATGCAAGGATGATTCTTTCCATGGGTCACAAACCTCTAAGATAATGATCTATAGAATGTTTTCCCAATACTAAAACCATGAGAACATCAAGACTCCTAGTTAAAAATAAATCTTAATTAATGTTGGCTAATAATTCACTAAAGATGCACAACAATATATCACCAACATTGGTACATCCTCCTTGTCCCATGCACTTGCATCCCACAAGTTTACAAGGGTGTCTCATTCTCTTTCCTTTACAACAAGCACACCCCGGATCAAAGTGCCACAAATTCTCTCACAAGAGATACAATATAAAATTATTTCTTAACTCCTCTAGGATTAATCCCAATCCCTAGTCTAATCAAATACAAATGAAGAAGAGTACAATTAGATAAGTTCACACTAATTTCAACATATCTAACACAAGTATGTGACTACTTCAGTGAATAAGTACACAGTGATGAAAATAAGCTAGCCTCATTTTATTTATGTGAAATGGGTGGAAGGAAAACAATACAAAGTGGAACTATTTTATTACAAGGAACCTAATTCTACATAGTATAGACCCACATGTGGAGAACTCCAATTCCAAGTGACACATGTTAAGTTGCAAGGTTAGTATGTATGACAAGTTAGGGTCCAAGGTTGAATGCTCCATGAGATGTGTCCAATGCTCCTCCTCTAAAGGCCTCTAATTCTCAAATGTAGACTCCTAATCCATGTGTAACTTCGGGTCCACCACACCTAGATGATAAATACTCAACCCAAGCATACTCTATCCAAATAAAATCCCTCATGGAAGAAACGAAGTCTCCCCATCCCATTTATGACTCAATTTCCTCCTCCAAGGAAACCCATCCTCATAAGAAAACAACCAACCTCCACGTTCACACCCCCATGAAGAAGGTCACTAGTCAGATAGGTCTCAATTTATCCAAGGAATAATACCATACAAGCATCAAGTCAAGGTATAGCAACCCAAGAGAATTATAACTCCAATGCGTATTTCCATCATGGAAGAAGGAAGGGTAATCGATACAACATGCACCACACATCACATTAAGCAACAACAAGCATGGTGTAAACAATTTTAGAGTAACCCCAAAGGTTAACACTACCATTTTATTGGGAAATTATTTTCATCAACATTGGTTTGCTCCCTCTATAGCTTAACCAAATACTCCAATTACAAATATTAACTTATTACAATATTGAAACCATCATTTATCCCCAAACATCACACTTCTCCATTAAGGAATCACACATCACCTTCTCAAAACCATTGGAAGGATAAAAATATAATAAGACATATAATATGGTTAACATATCTCCTAGGAGGTATATTATACCTCACTAAACATCTAGGTGTTCCTAGATGCTCCTATGTATCTTGGAATGTATAAGTACTCCATCTAGAATTCTCGTGGGATTGTGTAAAAGGTGAGAGAATATCCATCTCTAATATCACATGTCCACACCTAGATATGATTATTCTCTATCCTATGAAATAAAATTTGGAACAACAACCTCATCACTCCCTTGATTCTTTCAAGGATGAATCTATGAACTAGAGGAGCTCACGTCCTCATCAAACTTCACATCTCAACTCACGTTAGTATTTCACAGTGTTGTAATATAGATCCTATAAGTTGTAGAAGTATCAGTGCATCCAACAACACAATATTATATCAGTGACAACTCAAATCTCCAAGTAAAACTCACCACCCACTATAAATGAAGGAACATAATCCTAGATCATCAACAAACTTCTGGATTCCCTCATCACTTAAGGAAATATCACATGCCAAAATATCTGACCACATCATCAATTGTTCAAACATTGTGCAAATATGATAACATATCCATACATGACCAATACAAGTGGATTATATCTACCACAACCACAAAGATATACAAATACAAAAATCCCATCTAGCCTGAAAAGTGATATTGTAGTACAAGTAACAATACATGCAAGGGTACCAAAAACTTGTCATCATGGGAATCTCACCAACTTACCTAAAATACTTATAGCAATTAAAGCGAAAGCCTAAAGAAGATCACAAAATTATTTCTAAGAGAAACTTAAATCAATAATAACATCAAGGTCAACTCCCTCTTTTGCATAGAATCCAACAACTATGTCCCTATTCTGTACAATCCTAGTGCATCACCTACAAACTTGGAATCAATCATTGATTCTACAATATGCTAATCTTATTACAAAGGGCATGATAAGTGAGTTTTATTTAGAAATTTTTGATCACACTCATTCACACCCTTTGGGATGGGTGAATACATATGTAGATTATAAAGTTACTAAACACTGTAAGTTAAGATTTACTATCAATGTAAATTTTATTTATGAAAGATAAGTCAATATAGTGCCTCTTGACGCCTAAAATGTAGTATTTGGAATTTACTCTATGTACATGAGATATGTTATTTTCATGAGAAGGACCAATTTGTATTGCTTAATCGAGGATGATAAATTATTTATCAACAATACATACAAGGGGAAGTCTGATATCTTCCTAGCGAGTGCACACCGAGTTAATAGATTGTTTGGATCAACTAAGAACTATGTATTTTTTTAATGGAGATTGAACAAAAAATACACTGATTTATTAGGCGTTGAGGAATCCTTTAAAAGATGCATGAAAGAGAATAAGTTCCAATTGGAAGAAATTTTGTAGGCATAAGGAGACGGTTTTTGAGATTCAAAAGGAATGCCATTGAAGATAGAAGTGAAGCATGAGATATAGTCACCACTAGACATTCCATTACCAAACACATGATTATATAGACAGTCCATATTAGATTCAAATAAAGTGAAGGGTTAATGGCATGAATTGCTGGAGCAATGAGTCTCAAGTCCAAGTACCCCGCCATGCAGTTCCTCAGTCATTTTGGTGCAATTGGAAGGATGAGACTTGGAGTATGTGCATTAATACAAAACTTTAAAAAAGATCACTCTCAATAATGAATTCCCTTTATTACAAATAAATGAATGGTTATATCAACTAAAACACACAAAGTACATTACCAATTTGGGTTTGAAATCTATATATAATCAAGTTTGGATCAAGGAATAATACACTCGAAAAATTTCCTTCAAGATGAAGAAAAGACTACATGATTTCCTTGTAATTCCATTTGGTTTGAGTAATGCATCAACTAATTTTATAGTTTAATGAATGATATGTCCATTCCAATATTAATTTGTCATTGTTTACCTAGATGCCATTTTAATCTTTAGTTTTTCTAAGGAAGAGGATGCATCACATTTGAAGGAAGTGTTAGAAACACCAAGGAAATATCAACTACTAGCAAACATAAATAAATGTGATATTTCTGAGCAATACTTGGTGTACTTAGGGCATGTGATTGGTGGAGGCAAGTTGAAGTTTGATCTTGAAACATTAGAGGCCATTATTAAATGGATCACTCCCACTTCACAGAAGTTAGTATTTTTGTGGGAGTTTTCCAAAATATAAGAAAGTTCATAACATCACCTTAAGTCATGGAAACACTACTTCATGCTATAACAATGAGTGGTAAGAGTTTCCAATGGATTAAAAATAAATAAATATCCTTTGAAGAACTATTTAGAATAATATTAATTAAGCATCAATCCTAACACTAATTATCTTACAAAAGTATTTTGCAAGAGAAATTGATGCTAGTGGTATGCTGTGAGAACAATATTAACGCACAGAGATATACCATCTTGCTACCATTAAGAGCTATTCCATGAAGAGATACTAAAATACCCTAGGTATGAAAAGGAGATATATGATTTGGTTCAAGAGAATAAGTAGAAGCATTATCTATTAGGTAAGGATAACATCATCCATACTACTGATGACTGGCCTACATAGTACTTGCAGTTTCATAGAAAGTTCCAACAAGTTAGACACTATAAATGAATTATATTTCTACAACAATTTCATCTATTAATTAAATATAATAAGGGTGTAAAAAAAGGATGGATTATTTATATCAAAACCACTCACACCAAAAACTATAGCTCTAGGAGATATTATGCACATGGAAACATTCACCCATGAAGAATGAAAATAGGAGTATGCACTGAGACAAGGACAGCTTAAAGGGGTGTATCAATAAGTGAAATGAAAAAAATCAAATAGATTTTTATTTCCATCTTTAAGATGGAGAATCATTGTGTACAAAAGGAAGAAAGAGTAAAAACAATAAGGGAGGTTCACATGTCTAAGATTGTTGGTCACTTTAGTGTCAAGAATACTATAGATAATTTGTACCGGTTTGTTTAATATTGTCTCAAGATGCAAGAAAAATATTACTAGAGGTTGTATTTTATGTTGTACTAGCAAGTTGAGTAATAAGAAGCAACGGTTATATATTCCACTTCTAGTTGATATAAGGCTATGGGAAAGCATATCCATGAAGTTTCTTGGGGGTTTGTCAAGGATAATAAGATGGTGTGACTACCTATATGCTATTGTAGGCATGCTAAAAAATATTTGTGTTTTGAATTCTTGTAAGAAGACCATCTAAGAGAAAGAATTTGTGAGCTTGTTCTTTGAAAGGGTGGAGGTGCAATTTCAGCTTCAAAGGAGCATCATAGAGATACTATATTACTTCATGTATTTTGGACTTCATTGTGGAATAATTTGGATATAAAATTGAACAGATTCTCTTCCTCTCATATATAGACTTGTGAACATACAAAGGTATACTTTGGTTTAAGTTTTTAGAGGTTACAATCCAAAGCATCCAAAGGGTGACAAGTATTATTTGAATTCATTTGGTCATGGAAGGATATAACCCTCTCAAAGTGGTTAAGGAGGTCATCCCCTCGAAGTGGCATATGTATGTTATCAATAAAATTATTACATTTAGTTAGTGCATTGATCCAGGTCGTGCCCAGGTGCACGCTGGGGAAAACAATCAACTGAATGAGTCCAACACTATTATGGAAGAAGCATATAAAAAGAAAAATTAGCGAAGCAGCATGCATGATGTTCTGTGCACAGGTATCATGGGGCCTGGAATGTAGACTTCTCCATATTCTCCCAAAATGATGATGGAAGGAAGAAGGGATTTAACCTTTACCTCTTTTTGGATGAAGAGGTGTATGATCCACTCCATTATCCTGAAGGCAGTGTAACTGATCAACCCTTGCCATGTAGCATCTCACAGGGAGTTTGTTGCATCTCTCTGAAGGAGGTAAGATTGCATGACATAGCGCAAGGTTCTTTGTCTTCTGAGTGTCAGATGGATTTGCAGTCATCTTCCTAGATTCTTGCTTGGGAGTAGGGACTGGATTTGGATCTGAATCACCCTGAATCTCAATCTCATAAATGTATACAGTTGGTTCTACAATACTAGTGGAAACTGCAAAAGAAGTAGATGAAATTTTTTTACCTTCCCTTTCAAGTGGCTGTTGAAAGTGCACTGGTTCTGAAAATGGCATGAAGTGTGAGAACTCATATGCCTTGGAGGCATGATTTGCAGCACCCTTCACTATGATGTTCCCAGTATAGATATCTATGATCTCCACTGAGTTAGGACCAAATATCACTTGCTTTGGAGGGACAGTATGAGTCATCTGGTATACAAATAACATATTTGTAGCTAAGGAGGGAACATAAAGCACATCTTTAAACTTTCCATGTTCAATCTTGATAGAACCCTTCCCTTTGGCTCGAATTTGACTATTATTACCCATCTAAATACTAGGACCATCAAAATACTGCAAGGAAGAGAATGATTCTCTAGATGCAACCATATGATTGGAAGCTCCAAAATCAATGAGGAAGGTGTGTGCTGTTGAACACATAGCCTTCAGTGCATGGCATGTCTCTTCATGTTATTCAGTTTCTTCTCTATGGCCATCCTTCCTTGCGCTAGCAGGTACAATAATGTTATGTTTCTTAAGAAGAAGAGCCATCTCATCAATTGTTCTTCTCATACAAGTGCTTTCTAGATGAAAGCCACTTCCACAGTAAGAACATAGGGTCTTTCCTTTGCCATTCTTCTTACTTCTGTTCGAACTTGAATGCTCTTTTGACTGCTCTTTCTCCATAGGAGACTCATCCTTTTTCTTCCCTTTATCATTCGCTACCTTAGGTCCTCCTGCAACCAGTGCTTGATCTATAGGAGGTTGAATGATCCCCATTTGTATCAACTTGTCATGCTCTTGAGTCAGAAATTCAATGAAGGAACTAAAAGTACGAATCCTCCAATTTGGAGTAGTGAGCTTCACTGAATGAAAGGTTGATACAAAGACTGATTAGTCTGCACTAAGTTTTGAGAGAATGGTAAGGATTAGTTGATCTTCCTCCTTCTCAACCTTGCACAGCTTCAACTGGAACACTAGATGCTTGAATTTGGTGATGAAGTCATTCAGTGTTTCGAAGTTGGATGGATGAAGAGAAATGATATCATTCTCTAACTAAAATATCCTCAAGTCATCCTGCTTATCAAACAAGGAAGCAAGATTATCCCAAACCTCCTTGGGAGTCTTCAATCCATTGATGTGGAAGAGAAGATATTGAGATATTGAGAGGCACAAGCATTCATATGCTTCATCAAGCCTATTCCAGTACTTTTATTTGTCAACATAATGCACTGGCTCTGCCTCTGTCTCCATTGTGAGTCTGAAGAGTATTTTGGAGCGAAGTTGCATCTCCATGTCCTACTTCCACTGGTGGTAGTTGATAGGAGTGAGAAGATCCATTGGAGGGGCCATTTCAAATGTAGTGAAGGAGATTGAGAGTTGTAGTGAATACAGTGAAGGTGACTAATAAACCTGTAAATCACACAATAAAATAGGAAAAGTAAGGTCGACAGCCTTCACTTTTGGAATTTTCATCATACCCATCATAGTTGATCAAGCAAGATTGATCAACAATTCCTTTACTTTGGATATTAAGTGGTAAATTCTCCACTTCTGGTGCATTACTGGAAGGAGCAATTTTGCTCAATTTTTTTTTGAGTCCAAGTATGAATTTGTAGTAGGAGAAGTGCCTTGTCCTACTGAGGCTTTGATACCATATTAATTTGAGCACATAGATCTGTGGACCAACATACAACTCACAAGATAGATCATACAATTTTACTCAGAAATTGAAGAATGAAACAGTGCAAAAATGGCTTGCAACTGTGGATGCTTTCATTAATCAAAAGTAATTAGATAATTAATTACAATGAAGTACAATGGATAAATAGCCTCATGCAATTCAAATCTATGTGAGGAAATTCGAATTGGTTTGACTCTACTTGACTGAATGGTTAACTGACCTTGTCTAAATCATTATCGGAGTTCATCGTGGTTCAAAATCCAAACTCAAGTGTCTAATTCAGTGTTAACTAGTCTAACTGACTGAGGTAGGTGAGTAAATGCGCCTCACCTGCATGCAGCCATGAAAACCTAGCGCTAAATGAGTAGAACTGAATGTAACAGACTAGAACTGAATGTAACTGACTCCTAACTGAGCTTGACTAGTCACCAACCGAAATAAACCAATGGAGGTTGGTATCGGCACTCCCAGTGGCTCCTAATTTGTACGGAATGATCTAGGAGGATCCTAAACTGATCCATGCAAGTGAAATTAGTGGCAATTGGCCTCAATTAGTGCTCCCCACACTTTAGTAACTGGTACATGTGCCCCAATTAGGCCAAGTGGACCCAATGGTGCTAGTGACTAAAAATAGACTGAAAGGACTCTTGGTTTAGACATAATTG
>LPNX010372867.1:62682-79571 GCA_001517045.1 Pseudotsuga menziesii | reverse complement strand
ATGCATATAAATTAAATTCATTTTTGTTTAATTTTATTTACAAGTTCAAGACAAATAAATGTTAAAGGACAATAAATTTTTGGGAATCTACAATGAATCTTAGTTACATCATTCTAGAGTTATTTTATTAATTTTATTTATAGTCAATTTAGAAAAGTAACTCAACCATGGTTATTTATATTGTGCATAAATAGTAGTGTAGGAGGTGAGTTGTCATATATACCTACCCCATAAAACCCCTAACTCATAATATTTTAATATATCTTATATTTTTGTAGTACATCTCTTAGGAGGCTCATTTTTTACCTCAAATTCTCTCTAATGATTGGACAAGGGAGGATTATAATACTAATAGTTATTTCTCGGTTCATACTTGTCGAAGCCGATGATGAACCTATCGAAGCAGTCAGAGTATTCGAAGCAGCCGAAGTGCTAGACTTTGTCAAATTTTGACAACATGCCAACTACTGGTTGGATCATTCCTCCTTCCTTAAGAAATAAGGGTATCCATTGTGTATTCGTTTAGGTGAGGAAACTTGTTGGCTACTTTGGTCGTAGAGTACCATTTTCCTTGCATGGAGAGCTTTCCAGCTTTATTCACTTGAAACAAGGGAATGGAGTTCGTCCTTGTATGGCATATGCTTTGCCCCACAATGGTGTCACAAAGAAGAGGTTCTTGAATATCTTGATGGATTTCTTCGGGTTTTGTTGTCTGCAAGTTGTTTTGTTCCAACAATGATGCATGGTATGGTCAAAGTAGATCTACATTGAATACTAGATGTAGTTCAAGGCATGTGGGAGTGTCGAGCTGAAAAGCATTTTCTCCAATATGTTTAAGGATACTGTATGGACCATATTGCAAAGGTTTTAGCTTTCTATATGGACCAATGAAGTGATCCTTCTTTAGATGTAACCAGACCTGATCGCCAATTTGGAATGAATGAGGAATACAATGCTTATCGTGTTAGCCCTTAGATTTTTCATAAGCTCATTGTAACATTTCTTGTGCTTGTTTCTGGATGTTGTATATTTGATCTCTGAACTTTAATCCTTTCTCCGTTTCTCGTCCTTCGAATTCAGTGTCATTCGACTGTGTCAAGGAACTGATCAAGTTGATAGGCGTCGAGGCTTGAAATCCTTAACATATCTCAAATGAACTCTTCATCAGATAACTATGTTGAGAATGATTGTAGCTGTGTTGTATGTATAGAAGGATCTCATCCCATGTTTGATGATGCTTGTGGTTGTACATGTGAAGTAGTTGCACTACCAAGTGATTTACAACTTTTGTCTATTCGTATGTTTGCAGATGGAAGGATGTCGACAAAGAAAGTCTCATTCAAGCTGTTTTTAGAGAGTTTGCCAAAAATTGTTGAAAAATATAGCATCTCTGTCATAAATAATGGTCGTCGGGAGGCCATAATGTTTCCACACATGTTTGAAGAAGAGGTGAGCATTTTGTTGTGCTACCGTAGTCTTCTTGCGTGGTATATGTATAGCCATCTTAGAAAATATGTCGACTACTACTAAGATCGCATCATGATGATGTTTGGTAGTAGGAAATCCCATCAAGTAATCCATAGAAATAGATTCCCATGGTCGACTAGGAATTGGTAGGGGTGTGTAAAGTCCTTGTCATCGATTCGACGATTTAGCAATGGCACAAACCACACATGATCAAATGTACTTGTTGACGTAATATTTAAGTGAATGCCAGTAAAAATGCTTTTGGAGGATTAGAAGTGTTTTTGTGACTCAAAAATGTCCTACAGTATTGCTGAAGTGCGCATCCTAGATGAGCTTCAGTCGGTGCTCACTAGTCGGTACACAAAGTTGTCCAATCTTGTATATAAAGGTGTCCTTCATGAAGTAGTTGGTAGTATACATCATGTTGATATGAAGTTGTTGATCAATTGCGGAGAACTTGGAGTCTACCGAATACATTGTGGCCAAGTAGTGGTGTCGTAATCCTGCATACTCATCACTGTAGACAGTAGAGTAATGGGTGGTCAGCTGAGACAATCGGCTGCTACATTGTCTTTGCCTTTCTGATACTCAATTAGCAACTGAAATTGTTGCACATAATTAATCCACTTGAGTTGTCGATTTTTCTGTAATTTTGACTGGGACGGAGTGAACTGCAAAGGTTTATTATAAGTGAGGATGACTGTTTCCTTGCCTAGAATGTAGTGTCTCCATTGGTTAAGAGCTTGCACAATGGCGTAAAGTTATTTTTCATATGCTGAATAACTTCTAATAATTCCATTGAAAGTTTTGGAATGAAACACGACTGGGTGACCCGACTAAGTGATCACTGTGCCGAGAGCATAGTCCGATGTGTATGTCTCAATCTCAAAGAGTTGATGCAAATTAGGTAACACAAGTACTGGTGTAGTCCAAAGCTTGTTTTTTATTTGTTCAAAAGCTTTTTGTTGTGTCGATGTCCATTTAAATACAATTTTCCCATTTCCTTTCGTCAACTGATTCAAAGGCCATGTGATGTGGTTGAAGCTGAGTATGAACCGTCGATAGAAATTCGCCAAACCAAGAAAAATTCTTAGTTCATGAATGTTTTGAGGAATGGGCCAATATTTGAGGATCTATACTTTTTTTGGGTCGACATGAATCCTTGCAGAGTCAATTACATACCCCAAATATTTGATGCTAGTCATCGCAAATGAGCATTTTTCCATGTTCAGATATAGTCGATGTTGCTGGATATTGTCGAAGCTTCCTGACATTTTCTTCCCATGATTGACTGAAAATCAAGATATCGTCGAGATAGACAATGACACACTTGCCAATGAAGGTTTGTGCATATATCTCATGAAGGTTGCAGGTGCATTGGTTAAGACGAAAGGCATGACTAACCATTCAAACAATCCTTCCTTGGTCTTAAAAGTTGTTTTCCATACATTAGTGGACTCGATTAGAATTTAATGATATCCCGACTTAAGTTCGAGCTTCATAAATAACTTAGCACCCACCTTTCAGAATGTCGATGAGTTCATCTATCCTTGGAAGAGGGTACTTGTTCTTTACTAAAATTTTGTTGAGAGCCTGATAGTCAATGCACATGCGCCAAGTCCCATATTTATTTGGAACTAAGATGAATTTCCTTCCACAAGGAGAGGAGTTGGGGCGGATATGACCCTTGTTGATCAAATACTAGATTTTCCTGCGAATTTATTCCTTAACAAGAATGGATCTTCTATAAACATATGCATTAGGTAATAAAGAAATAGGAACAAGTTCAATGGAGTGTTTTACTTAACAATGTAGAGGTACTTCGTTCGGTTATTGAAATACATTCTAGTATTCCTTAAGAATATGGTCGATCTATTGTTGTTGTCGGGAGCTGCGCTATTCAGTGAGTCGACTTGTTGATGCAGTCTTCCTGGAATGTTGAGGCTTTATCATAATTAATGCAAACTTATGAGCATGATTGATATGCTTCTTTATTTGTTTGGTATATATCATAGCAACTGTTGATGTAGGTTATTGCACTAGTGTGTTGTACCATTGATTCTGAATTTGGACAATCGCCTTTTGAGACCGCGAATGATATGTATCATGTCGATCCCATAGGTAAGGTTTCCCAAACAAGGCATCGGCTACGGAAAGCGATTCCATGTCACATAGTACTGAGTCTGCATTGGCGTGTGATTCTTAGTTCCTGTCCATACTTCATCCAACCGATATTATAAGGTTGAGGATGTGGAGTGGTGAAAAGACCTATTTTCTTCACAATATCTTCAGAAATGAAGTTCTCCTGGCTATCATTATCCACAATCAGATGTAATGGATTTTATGAACCCATATCTATGTATGGAATAGGCATTCTCGTTCCTCATCAACTTTGGTCAAGGATGTCAGAGTGGTCAAGGTTGAATCCAAGAGGGTTGATGCCTCTGGTTCATATTCTACCAAATTTCTGTTAGACAAGTCAGATGTCGACAATTTTGCCAAAAATGTCTTTCGAGCTTTGCATTCCGACGTATCATGCCATGCTGAATTGCTACAATCACACCATTTCCTGGTAGGAGCTTGTTTGTTGCGATCCTTCCTGTCTTTCTAGAATTTATTCTTGTGATGATCAGGCTTTAGCGGAATCAGATGAGAAGGGTTCTTAAACTTGTCAGAGTCAACTGGTGACTTCTTGTCACATGTTTGACCTATTGGCTTGTTCTCGAAAGTGATTTTCCTTTTTGCTTAGCTTCAAGCTTGCTGGCGTAATTAAATGCATCCACAAGTGTACTGACAGTTAGAAATTCCATCTCTTGCTGAATATATAGGGATAATCCATTGACGTACTTCAAGACAAGCAATTTCTCTTCTTCTTGGACACCAAGTCTAGCCATAAGTCAATAGAACTCGCTATTGTAACTTTGTATGGACTGGTCTTTCCATTGCCTTAGTTGCTGCCACTTCTTACACTGCTGTTCAAGATATTTGGGCAAGTAGAACTCCTTTTGGACGTGTTTGAAATTTTTTACCCATGTGTCTATGGGGTCTCCTTCTTTTTCCATCTTTGTCGATAAATTTTCCCACCAGTAGTGTACAGAGGTTGACGTCTTCAAGGAAGTAATGGTAATATTTTATGCTTTGGAGAGTTGATTCACAGAGTAGTAAAATTCTATTTGTTGTACCTAATTGTCAACAGATTCCGTGTCAATATTTCCTTCAATATTTGGTTTGTCCAGATTCATTTGCACTTTGAAGGGGATGAATTTATCGGAGTGAGGTCGCGTCAAGGATTTCCCGAAGTTTGAACAGACTCGCATGAGAATCTCACTGAACTTGGCGAATATTTCGGTCCACTGGTGAGCCAGTAATTTTCTATGAGTTGTTATGTCCCGTCAGTTGCATGTCCACTGTCTACTTCTTCAACCATCTTTTCTGAAGTCGAAGGAAGTGTTTGCTTGTGTTTCTGAGTTTGCAAGCATGTTTGAACATGCATAAGTTAAATAAATTTGATGGAAGTGCTAATGTAACTTAAGCTTTGAACAATATAAAGCTGCGATACCAATGTTCCACATCATGCTTAGGTGCATGCTAGGGACAACATTCGACTGAATGAGTCGAGCACTGTTATGGCAGAAGCATAGAAAACGAACAAGTAAAGCATGAAATACACTATGTCGACATAAAGTATGCACACATACAATAAGAAATAATTCGAACCAGTTTCTATATTACTTTTTCTCTATGAAGGTCCATTGATTTTTAAAATAATGTACATGTTTATATAGGATGGTGAGATGCTTGGGTGACTACCCGTTACGTTTAGTTACAAGAATTTATAACGGTTCATAAGTTCAACCGTCACAGACGACTGGCATTAGAGGAAATTTGGGGTCTAAAATGGGCCTCCTAAGGAAAATAATAAAATAATAGCTAAAATAATAAAATAATAGTTAAAATAATAAAATAATAGTTAAAATAATAAAATAATAGTTATTAATTTTGGAGCAAGAATGAAAAAAACTACTTTTTGTGTTCGTAGTTTAAACATATCTCCTTGTGTTTTTACTCAAATTATGAGTGGGAGAGCTCGTTGGATGCGGAATTTAATTCCACATTGACCAAGTACCCACATTGCATACTTTTGATGGACCTCGCTACCCAAAAAACAAGAAATACCTGAAAAAACGTGATGATGACATCATCATCACGTTTTTTCAGGTATTTCTTGTTTTTGGGGTAGCAGAGTCTGTCAAAAGTATGCAGTGTGGGTACTCGTTGGATGCCGAATTAAATTATGCATCCAATGAGCTCTCCCGCTTGAAATTTGAGTAGAAACACAAGGAGATATGTCAAAAATACGAACAAAAAAAGTAGTTTCTTTTATGACAAATATGTCAATTCAACCATTATGGTTGACTCATTTTACTGAAATTCTACTGGTTCTTGAATTCCAACTCACAAAATTTATTGTTGGCATATTTTCTTATAAGACCCATTTTAGACCCCAAATTTCCTCTAATGAAGACAGAGACATTTTGTCGATGTTCAATAGGTGCCGACAAGGCATGTCAAGATGTTGTATGTCGAGCATGAATCCTGTTGATATTTTTTCAGGTTGGTTGTGTCGAGGTTCGGACTTGTCGAAGCCGATGTTGAACTCGTCAAAGCAGTCAGAGTAGTCGAATTGCTAGACTTTGTCGAAGTTAGAGAACATGCCAACTGCTGGTTGGATCATGCATATTCATATTATTTTGGATATTATATTCCTTCTTAGATAATAGAATCCCAACATTTGGTAACATAATTTTTTACTTTTGGTGTAGCCTCTACTAGAAAATTATGATCCAAGTTTTACGATCCAAGGTTTACCACACTAATCCAATAAATGCACCATAATAATTTTTTGTGGATATATCATGGGTATGAGTTATGATTAATTAAGGGATATACTTATTAATACTATCAATATAGTATTTGTCAAGTGCATATATAAGGAAGATAATAAAAATGAAACTTGCTTTGGAAGTAGAAGCACTAGATCCCAAGGCCTCAAACAAATTCCCTGAAAATATGGGAAAATATGAGAGACACACAAACTATGATGGAGAAAAAATTGTACTTATTCTCTTAGATATATATTCAAGAAGCCTAACACCTAAAAAAAAAGGAGTGCCAAATCCCTATACATATACTTTCATCGAAGAAAAAGTAGTGCATGAGATTTATTATGGAAAAATGATCGTCAGTGATTCTATCAATCAATGTGATAGAGGTAGAGGCAGAAAAAAAGTGGAAGGGGAAGATGGATGGGAATATCTAGGTGAAAAGGAAGGCACAATAATAGTGACGATGAATTCATGACAAATTATTTGGGAAAGGGGAAGGGTAGAGGGAATAGAGGCATCAGTTCTTATTCCTCTTGGAGTGATACTAATATCCAAAAAAATATCAGAAGAAGCACCACTAGAGGTGTAAGTGGAGGAAAAGGTTATGCTTGAGGGACCCATTTATCAATGCATCAAGGTTAATGCACTTCATCCAGGAACCATGGGACACATTCTAACTATTAAATTAAATTCCACTCCCATTTCCATTCTTTTTCTTCTTGTAGATGAATTCCTAAATAGTGATGATGTTGTCATTCTATTTATTTATAGAGGATCACAAGTGCATATAATGAAGGTTGGAATGATGATGGTTCTATAGAATGTAAATATTAAACTATTTATGGGTTCCATGCAAATTTCAAGCTACAACTTGGTAACACAAGTATCAACCCTAAAGAGTTGTATTCAATTATGGATTACAATGTTTAGGCAAATTAGATGACCCTTTCTTCAAACCATCTCATAAATTTAGTTTGTATTTTCGGTAAATTTATTGTAGTAAAATGTAATGAAGGGAATCTTCCTTTTCTTATCCAAATGCAAGAAATACTTTTGGGGATTGTTCAAATTCTTATTTATACAATGGGAATTGTGAGGATTATTGTGAATCTATCCTCATGCCACTCTTTCTCCTCAATCAAATCCTTAATGGTCCCGAATAATTTCTATAAACATTATTGCATTTTAGTATTTAGTTGAATCTCTTATCATGCATCCTTGAAATTATTGCGATGGGATTTCATTATTTTATTTGGGTAAAAATCATGTCATTCAAATGGTGTTGTGTTTTATTGTAATTCCATCTAAATAAGTAATTTTTCATCATTGATAATTATTTTTCTAAAAAACAATTATGGATTAAAGATAAGTAGGTGCATTGGAATTTTGGAATCATTGCAGTCATCGTGATCATGTCCATATGTATGTAATTCTATATGTTTCAATATGGTGCTAGTATTATGTCAGTCCAATGTTAGCGCGAACTTCAGTATAATCTTGATAACAACTCCAGTTTTCTATTGTAGTTTTGTCGTGGAAGAGATGCTTATCATTGATAGTTTGTCTATATTTACATTAGTGTCATGTCATAGAGATACCATGGAGGAGATACTTGTCATCATTATATTGTCGATATTTACATCAGTTACATGTCATATATCCATCGTGGATGATATATTCATTATTGATCTATAAGTGTCAAAGAAATTTTGATATGGTGTTGGCTAAGCATTGGTGTGACAATGGTGTCAATTTGATACATCATCAAAATGGTTGAAAATATGCCAATGAAATTCCAAAGCTAGCCACTATACATCACAAATACATTGAAACAACAATTTTGTGTATATTTTAAAATAAAATGTGATAGATTTGATATTATTAACAGATATGATATTATTAAGCTTGAGATCATTTGGAAAGTGGATGCACTCAATCAATCATATCCTTCAATGACCATTCTTTTAAGTGATTTATGGTGATAATCCATAATGTATTAATAAAGCATACACACTCCTCAGAACTTTAAATCCTTTTTAGAATATGAGTTAATGGGGCTATTGATACCTTTGATTCTCAATTAGATTGAGACTGGTTACCATGAAAAAAATTGGAGCCTATTTTTTCCTATAAAATATAATAAAGCTTATTTTAGAGTCTTTTAAACGGATCTTCCTAGACTATATCATAAGGAAGTTGTCCTTAAGAATATAAGATAATAAGATAGATGGAATATAATATAGGCGTTTAAAAAATATTGGGCTCTTGGTAAGTATGAATAACTTTGACAAAAGTGTTTTCCTGATGGTGACTCAAACTAGAGATGGATATTGAAGTCTAAGAATAAGACTTATCTTTTCAACATTGAAATGTGTGGAACTATTTGGTGGAATCAAAGAAGGCCGATTTTGGTATGTCCTTGATTATTGGATTCTTATCACAAGACAAAATACTATTATACTTAGGGTTTCCTCAACTTAAATGATTTATTTGTGGTAGAAATGAAACTTTAAAACATTTTTTCTTGAAAAAACTAGTTTCAATATTGAACAGAATCAGAGATTGTTTGGAGTGCTTCCTAGACAATATACAATCATGATTAAGTAGTTCCCCGGGGCCCCTTTTCTTGAGTGGCAATAGTTGATAAGGAACATAATAACAACATTGAAATGTTGTATGTATCCTGTCCAGTACAAATGACTTTGTCAAAAACTTTTCCCTAATGGGGATTTGAGAAAGAGATCGATAGTGAAGTCTAAGAAAAAGACACATGTTTTTTCAATGTTGAAATGTCTTTTGGTAGAGTTCACGAGTTTTTTTTGCATCCTTTATTCTTAGATACTTGGAACTATAATAAAGACTCTTCTGCTTAGGGATACTTCAACATAATTAAAAAAAAAAAAATTATATACATTACACTGATTTTGATTCATCTTGACTTAAAATATTTTAAGCACCTACAAATTTGCATCTATTTTACTTTTTTATCCCTCTTGGTTATTAATATATCCAAATTAAAATGGGTTTATTATACTATACTACTCGCTTATAGTAATTATATACACACATGTATATAAGGAGATCGTCTCATCTCCCACCAACAACTATCAGTGATTCATCTTGACTTAAAATATTTTAAGCACCTACAAATTTGCATCTATTTTACTTTTTTATTCCTCTTGGTTATTAATATATCCAAATTAAAATGGGTTTATTATACTATACTACTCGCTTATAGTAATTATATACACACATGTATATAAGGAGATCGTCTCATCTCCCACCAACAACTGTTTTATAGAAGTAACTTCTATAAGTGATGAAATGTTAAAGTTTAGGGATGATACATAAAATGATAACTTTATTACCCAAAAGTGAATGTGTGTGTGGTGTGGAAATCTACTATCATGTTTTGTGACTAGATGGACTCTTTGATATTAGGAAGTTTCTTAGGCACTTTTTCCTTAGAAATGATCTGGGTGTTACATTGAAATAATATTATATTTACTTGTGCATGCATATTGCATCATGGAAACCCTTATTGTACATGCATCATACATTTCTATTGGTCTTATGAAAGATTCTTAATGTTTGGTTGTGTCTTCACCTTTTATTTTATGTGGATAATGTCCTTGAAATAATGTAGATGTATATGGATAAAAGTGGAACACTTGTCACTCCCTTTATTTTTTTGTTAATATGAGAGGATAAATTATGATGTTTCTTAGATTATACTATTTAAGGTAGTGTTGGATTAATACAAATTGTTTGTATATAAGAAGCTTTGATATTTCAAACCATGTTACTTTATGAATTTATGATCTATGATCAACATAAATTTTTTTATAAGGCCAATTCCCCACCCAACAAAATCAACATAGGACAAAAATCCCCACAGACCACCCATGTGGCATTTGTAGCGCATCCACTATTCTCTACTAAAATGATGCTATGTCAACTACATTGTTTTAAGAACACATGTTCATTAGGATTATTAGCCATCTGCTAATATTTAAAAGAGTTAATATCAATGTTTTTATAGAGTCAATTCCCCACTTAAAAAAACAAAGGAAATATGATGAGATATTATGTTGGATACACCACCTTTCCCATGAATAAGATCAAAACATAAACATTCAACACCCAAATAAAGCATAAATAATGTTGGAAAAAATACAAATATGGTATTTTTGAATTCCTACAAACAAATAATATCCACTCTACGAATCAAAATCATGATCTAATAGGTTTATATTTTCTACTAGGATCATTCAAACCCTAGGGATTACCTAATAAAACTTTCATTGAGAACCCACTATATCGTGCATCTATTCTTGATTGTACCTAATACCATCAAGATAACTATAAGGGTTTGAAATTTTAAAAGGATTGAGGTAAAACAACTACTTGACCAAAGTAACAAGCCTTGGAAGTTGAATCCATTCATTAGCCAAATCACCTAGCTAAGAAAAATTAGTAAAGAAGGAAGAGGAAAAGTATGAATGTTCATGCCTTTTTACTAAGTATCCCCCATGACATTTTTTATCACTAGCCTACCAATCAAAGGATTTAAGGACTAATAGGGCCATCTTCCACTATATTTTTCTATATTAAACCCATCCATAGATAATTATTTTTATTTTATCTCAGAAGGTTGGTCCATGCACCCTTTGTATGATTGTAAACATGATAACAAAATTATGTTTATGGTGTCTAAGTGGTAAGGGTCATTAAGAGGTCAACTAGGGCCATAAAAGGGGAATTAGATGAAATACAATTATACAATATTTAGCACTAAAATAAAGTATTATGTAGGTTAGTGTACTGTATAGGATTATTGATAATTTTTTCACCTACTTTGATGAGGAGAAACTCCTTCAACTCCTTGGATAAATAAAATTGAAGTAAACCTTACTTTGGAGCCTAGGATTGGAAATGTGCTTAAAATTGTGAGAAATGAAGACACTAATAAGGGTTTGTATATGTTCTAGGAATGGTATTAATCTGTCATAGTAATCTAGGGACTAAAACACAGTCTCATAAGAGATTTCAGACAATTAAGCATGAAAATGGCATAATGGTGCTGCAATTGGAGTAGCAACTCTATATAATCAATAAAATAATGAGTAATACAATACAATGGTCATGCCAGGTGCATGAGTGCCAAGAAGGTAGGCATGGGTGTGCTCATGCTGATGTCATAGTGTGCTCATTTGATGCCGATTAAGTCAATTAAACTTAGGATAGTGGTTTAACAAGGCCAAATTGACCAAATTAAGTGTGCATGTTGGGTAAATGACTCCAACACCCCCCCTTAAGCTATACTTAGGAGGAGTAAAAAAAATGCATGAAAGGATAGGGCCCTGACAACAAAGGCCATAGGTCACCCTGTACAATAATGTAACTCAAACAATGCTCAAAAATAAATCTAAGTGAGGAAAGAGGGAAAACCCAAGGGGAAACCCCCCCCCCCCCCCTCAAGATGAACATTGAAAGTAGTCTGATCACCCTGATAAACTCACCCCCAACATTGAACAGAGGTAAGTGAACTTCTTTTCTGAAAATCTCTTGGTGAAGATGTCTGCAATTTGCTCATCAGTAGGGCAGTATTGCAGAATGATGGTCCTGTCATGCACCAATTCCTTGATATAGTGCATGTGTATCTATACATGCTTGGTCCTTTTTCTGGTAACGATATCTGTGGATATCTTAATAGCACTTCGATTGTCACAAAATAGGACATTGGACAAAGTACTACCAAGATCAAACTATGAAAGAATTCCTTGCAACCAAACAACTTGGATGCAAGCATTCACCGCTCCTTGGTACTTGGCCTCTGCTAAAGACAATGCTATGGCAGCCTGCTTTTTGCTAGACCAGAAAATAGGGCCACCACCAAACATGAATACATATCCAGAAGTAGACTTTTTATCAATAGAATCACCTGCCTAATTGTAATCTGTGTAACCAACCAGCTCTAGCTCGAAGTCTGCAACATAGTGAATGTCATAGGTCTTGGTTCCCTGAATATACTGGAGGATCCTCTTGGCTGCCTTCCAATGAAGATCATGAGGCTACTGCATGTATATTAACACAACATTTATGACATAACATATATCAGGCTGAGAATGATTCAAGTAGAGCAAGCTACCTATCAGCTGTCGATAAATAGTGCAGTCCATGGGAAGTGTGCTTTTTCCTTCTTCAAGGATGATCCCTGAAAGGAAAGGGAATGGAGCAGCCTTACATTCAGCCATGTTAAACTTAACTAACATATCTTATATGTATTTGGACTGAGTGACCATTATCCCATCAATATTTTGCTCAATCTCAAGCCCCATAAATTGCTTCAAGAGCCCCAAATTGCTCATTTCAAATGCATTGTGGAGGGCAATTTTGATGGCTGAAATAGAAGCAACTGTGCTACCTGTAATCAGTAATTCATCAAAATATAAAACAATAATAATAAAATTACCATCATACTATTTTATATACACATTTGGATCTGATTTACACCTTTGGAAGTTTTGCGAGAGAAGGAAGGCATCCGTCTTGGAATACCACTCTCTTGGGGCCTGTTTTAACCCGTATAGTGACTTCTTTAGTTTGCAAACCAAAGATGAATCAGAAATGTAGCCCTTAGGCTGCTTCATGTATATATCCTCATGAATATCTCCATGTAGAAAGGCAGACTTAACATCCATATGATGCACTTCCAAGTGCTTAGATGCAGAAATTGCCAAAACTAGGCGGATGGAGTCCATTTTTGCAATCAGTGCAAAATTCTCATGGTAGTCCACACCTTGGACCTAGGAGAAACATTTTTCTACCAACCTTGCCTTATATTTTCAGGTTGTTCCATTAGCAGCAACCTTAGTCCAAAACACCCACTTGCATTGAACCAATTTCCTCCCCGGAGGAAGAGAAACTAGCTCCCAAGTAGTGTTTTTCTGAAGAGAATTCATCTCTTCGTCCATGGCAGCTTGCCATCTCGGATCCTTCCGAGCATGGTAGTAAGACTTAGGATATGAACTTATCATTAAATGAAAATACCCGGACAACAAATAATCAAGACAAGAGAGTGCAATACCTGCTCTTTGGAAATCAGACCAGGTTCTCCTTGGATCATCCAGATTTCCAATGTTATAACCTACGGAGGAGAGTGTTTGTCTAGCCCAAGTTGGGAGATGATTTTGTAATTCAGGTTATGATTCAGCATATGATGTTTTCTGTTCACTAATATAAAAAATCATAATATCCTAATTAGGGTCATCACCCCCAATTCCATCATCCAAATATTCAGTAGAATAGGAAGGAAATTCAACATTTTTCTCCTTCACTAGTTCTACCTCTTGCAGAGGCTCATCGAACATGACACTCCTTTCAATGATGATATGTTTTGTTTTGATATACAACAGATTGAAACCTTTAGATTCATCAGGATATCCAATAAACATAAATTCGATGCTTTACGGTTGCAAAGCCCTCCTTTATCAAGCAGAATTCGGGCCCATACAATGGACCCAAACACCCTTAGATTCGACACATCCGGCTTGTGTCCGAAATATGATTCGAAACGGGTCTTCCATTTCATGGATGAGTGTGGAACTCTGTTTTGAATATATTCTGCAGCATTCATGGCTTCAGCCCACAAATTTTCAGCCAACTTCTTTGATTCCAGCATACAAGTGGTCATCTCCTTGAGAGACCGATTCTTCCTCTCCGCTACACCGTTCAGCTGGGGAGTGCAGGGGACTGAATGTTGGATATGAATACCAATTTGGGAACATATATGTAGTAACTCATTACTGATATAATCCCTACCACTATAAGATCTCAAAATATTGATCTTTTTTCCACATAAATTCTCAATCAAAGCCTTCAATTCAGTGAATTTTTCCAAGACTTTCGACTTCTTTTTGATAAAAAAGACCCATGTGTATCTAGAAAAGTCATCAATGAAAGTGAGAATGTACCTAGATCCATTCATGGATGTGGTAGGCATGGGTCTTCTGATATCAGAATGTATCATCCCCAAGATGCATGATGCTATTCTTTCCTTCCCCCGATCAAACTTATGCTCAGGGTGCTTTCCAACAACACAACCCTTGCAAATTCTGGTGGTAGATTTGATGATCGAGATGCCTTCAACCATAGAATTCCTATGTAATTGCTGCAAGTACTTGAATTTCAGGTGGCCGAACCTCTCATTCCATAGTCTACTAACCTCATTTCCATGAGTCAGCAATGCGGTGGGCTTTGCATCCGCCACAAAATGGGAGAACTCGTAGGCTTTTGCATGATGGTTTGCAAGGCCTTTTGCTACAAGTTTTCTGAATGCAAGTTCTGTGATATCTACCCTCATCTGGGCTAAAGGAGACTCTCTTGGGAACTCCAATATGTGTCATTTGATAAACACTTAGGAGGTTTGATGCAAGAGATGGTACATACAAAACATTGAAAAAATAACCATGCTCAAGATTTACTATACCTTGTCCTTCAGGTATGATTGTGGAGTCATCTCCCATGTGGATGGGAATGGATTTTCCAGTCTCCAAAGATGAGAAAGTGTCTCTTTCAGCCATCATGTGATTCGAAGCTCCAGAATCTATCAAAAGAGCTTTGGACTTTGAAGTGCTTGCCATGAGAGCACAACCTCTTTCATCCTGATCTCTCCTCCGAAAGCTTTCCGGAAGATTGATGTGTTTTTCCTCAAGAAGAGAAGTAGCTTCATCAAGTTTCTTTTTCATGCAGGCATGTTCAGGGTGGAAGTCCTTCCCACAGTTTGAACACTTTACTTTTTCCTTTCCATGATGCCTTTTGCTTTTGTTCTTCTTCAAGCCAGAAGGCTCTTCATGCTGCTGGTTTTCAACTTTAGGATTAGGAGCTTCAAATTTGGTTTTTGGGTTCTTCTGCTGCTTTCCTTTAACCTTCATATATTTGGGCCCCAAAGCATAGAGGGCTTGATCACAGGAGGATCTGATGATCCCCATCTGGACAAGTTTATCATGTTCACTTGTTAAGGACTCAATGAAGGCATTGAGTGAAGGAATCTTCCATCCAGGGGTTTTGAGCTTCCCCGCACGAAATGTAGAGACAAACACTGAATAATCAGCTCCAAGTTTGGAGAGAATGGAAAGGATGAGCTGATCATCCTCCTTCTCCACCTTACACTGCTTCAACAGTAAGACAATGTGCCTGAACTATGTGAAAAAATCATTTAAGGTCTCAAAATTGGAAGGTTGGAGAGACATCAACTCGTTTTCAAGCCGATAAACTCTCAAATCCTCCTGTTTTCCATACAGGGTGTCCAATTTTTCCCAAATTTCCTTTGGAGTCTTCAATCCTGAGAGGTGGAAAAGAAGATCCTTGGAAATAGAGAGGCACAAGAAACCGAATGCTTCATCTTTCTTGTTAAAAAATCTAGCTTTGTCTATCACATGAGTAGGCTCTTCTTCAGTGTCCATAGTGATCCGGTAGAGTCCTCTAACACGTAGATGGATCTCCATGTCTCCTTTCCATGAATGGAAATTGAATGGATTCAATAGTTCGACGGAAGAATCCATCTCAAACTGCCGTACCGAATGCTTTTCACCTGTTAAAACCTGCAAATCACAACAAAAGGGGCACCGTAAGGTCGAGTAGACTGCACATTTTAGGCTTTCATCACACCCAACATAGTTGATCAAGCAATATTGATCAACAATTCCTTAACTTGGGGTATTAAGTGGTAAGCCTTGGCTTCTGGTGCAGTGATGGAATTTTGAGCTTTTGCTCAATTTTTCAAGCAAGATCTGTCAAAAACCATGTTTTTGAGAGATCTGAGCTTTGTCTTGCCATGAGCTCTGATACCATATTAATCTTTCACAGTAATCTAGGGACTAAAACACAGTCTCATAAGATAGTTCAGACAATTAAGCATGAAAATGGCATAATGGTGTTGCAATTGGAGTAGAAACTTTGTATAATCAATAAAATAATGAGTAATACAATACAATGGTCATGCAAGGTGCATGAATGCCAAGAAAATTTGAATTCCCAATGAGGTCATTCAAATTGAATGAATGGGTGTAGCTTAACTGAATGTCAACCACAGTAAACACACCTAGTTAACCCACTGATCAAGCCATGATTGACTCAACTAAGCCCTAACTGTATCAGACTACAGTGGATGACTGAGTCTAACTGAAAGTAGCTTAGACACATGTCACTGCATGCCAATCAACAAGTGGTAGTGTATCATTAACTACAATGAACCCCAATGAGGTTAACTGAAGTCAAACTGGTCATCGGAAGTGGTTGGAGGTGCCCTAGTTGTCTCCAGTTCATAAATAATAATAAAAATAATCAAATAAATGAATGGAGGCACCTTCACCACTCAGCTTAATTGATTGTAACAATCAATTAGCAATTAGGTTCATTTATGACACTTGGATCACCCCAGAATGGCTCCCTGATTGAAGGAGGAAGCCTAGTTAGCCTCCCTGATTGAAGGAGAAAGCCCAGTTGGCCTCCTTGATTGAAGGTAGGCATGGG